>CAJQUW010008747.1:0-130854 GCA_907163375.1 Prostheceraeus crozeri
ACCTTCTTCTGCAATTCGCCTTTCCTCTCAAGTTGTGACATTCATTTCTCATAACCTTGACGAAATCCTTAAAAGCCATCCCAGTTATGAAATAATTCTGACAGGAGACTTTAATCGTTTGAATCTATCATACCTGAGCAATGCTTTTGACCTCTTGAATATTGTGAAGCATGCAACCCGCGGAGAATCCATACTGGACCTATTACTGATAACATCGACTTTGAATTCCTTGCTTGATGTTGAGATCGGTCCACCAATATCCTCTTCCGACCACAAAACAGTTCTGTGCTCTACGACAGATTCATCACATCAAATAAATGGAACGGCTCAGGTTGTATACGACGTGCGTGAATCACACGTCAACACTTTTTTGGACAGAATGAATCAAGTGAATTTTGACAAGATTTATGACATGAGTTTATTACTTGATGATAAGTGTGCCATCTTCACGAGTTTGATAGAACTCTCCTTTTCAAATACTATTCCATCATCCATGGCAATTATGATAAGGAATGACAAGCCTTACATCACCCCTCTCATCAAGTTATTGATTAACAAGCACTGGAACGCATTTCGTTGTAAGAACTACTCACTGTATCGCCACTTGAGCACCAAAGTTGAAAATCTCTTTTTTCACGAAAAGTGTAAGTGGGCCTCAAAGGCAAGCAAGTGTCAAAAGGACATGTGGAACGTAGTGAATGAAGTAAGGGGTACAAAAAGGTCCCGTTTTTCGACCATCGACTCACTGACTCATGAGTTCCAGTCTCCGGTACAAGCAGCGCAATGTCTGAATTCGAAATTTTTTGAAGCTGAGTCTCAAGGACCATTACCCGCTCAAAAAACAGATTTTGATGACTGGTCCCCCATTGTGAACACCGATTCAGTTCATAACGCCCTGAAGACCCTCAAATCTAGTAAATCACCTGGTATTGATGGCCTCCCGAATACCGTATACACACTGGCTGCAGACATCATTGCCCCGCCTTTGTCTCACATTATAAATGTTTCAATCTTATCCAGACAATTTCCAACAGTTTGGAAGGAGACTGTCATCATTCCAGTGCCTAAAACGAGCCCACCTTCAATTAACAACCTTCGCCCAATATCTCTATTGACCACTCCATCTAAAATCTGCGACAGACAAATTCTCAAGACAGGCATCGAAGAAAAATTAACAGAAGCATTCGATGTTTTCCAGTTTGGTGGCAAAAAAATTCTTCTACATCATCAGCACTGATACGTCTTCATGACTTTATTACTCGGGAGTTGATAAGTTTGAAGTGACCGGAGTCCTTGTTTTGGCCTGCGATTATGGCAAAGCCTTCGATTGTCTTGGCCACGATATAATTATCAACGCCTTATCAGAGAACAGTTTCCCCTTGGGTTTCGCGAAGTGGACCCGCAGTTACCTGGTAGGGAGATCCGAAAGGGTCAAGATGAACAAACACCTCAGCGACAGCCTGCCCGTCGTTTCCGGGATCCCCCAAGGATCGATTTTAGGTCCGTACCTATTTAACGCAGTAGTAGGATCAATCAAGCCGGTATTTCCCCAAAGCTTCATTATAAAGTACATTGACGACTGCACTCTTGCCATCCCAATTCAGAAAGGGGAGCATGCGATACACCTCATTGAACACAGTAACATGGTAACGTGGTCAACAAAAATTAGACCAAATCTCAATTTTAGCAAGTGCAAAGTCATGTGGATTCCCAAAGTCGCTATGTCTGCCCCTCCCTTTCCTCCTGATATGACCCAAACTGATGAGCTACGAATATTGGGCATCATATGTACTCGAGGCCTCAAATGGCACAAGCAAGTTGCTCATATTACCAAAATCGCATCGAGACGTCTTATCGCTCTTCGTACTCTTCGCCCATTCCTCTCACGTTCACAATTAGTCCAAGTTTATTCTGGCCTTATCTTATCAGTCATTGAAAACTGCTCTGTTCTCTTGGTCGGAATGTCAAGTAAGGATAAAGAAACGCTGGAAAAGCTTCGGAAAAGAGCTCATCGCATCGTGTGTGACCGTGACTGTACGTGCGAAATCCTTGAGGATTTGAATAGTCGTCGTGAAAGCACCGCAATTAAGTTTCTCCATGGGATTTCGTCGAACGTGAAACATCCCTTGTATGACTTATGTCCCAAGAAATCAACTCGCACTGGAAAGTTCCTGCAAACTCCTCGTAAAACTTCTCGCAGACGTGTCTCTTTCTTTCCTGCAAGTATTATTCTCTCAAATAACACCTCGATTGATTAATTAATAAATTGTACTCATATCTTGGTCACGTTGTTTCTATACATGTCTTGTATTTATGTGTCAATGTAACTGCACTGTTCTGTCGATTTTTAGTAATTTTAAAAATTGCACGATTCTTTACCTTACCTTAGAATTCTTGCTTTCTTTTAATAGATCATCCAATACAGCGACATCATTGGACTGAATCTCATCCACTGGAATAATTCCTTTATTTCAACTAAAGTTACGACGTTGCAATTTCTGAAAGAGTGACGGCTGATAAATGCCATAACACCAAATCACTCGATTGATAGGTTCCCTAAACAATTCTTTTCTTTTATCTAGCAAATTCAGGGTGAAAACAGTTTTACCTGCATGGGATGGACCTGATACAGTCAGAACTTTATCACATTGAAGTCTGAAATCCATTTCAATATTTTGAGATTCAACATTTGCATAATTTACGCTTAGAGCCAAAGATGCTACCCAATAGGTTACCTACTACAGGAGCTAACATCGGAAGTAACACTTAAAGAAAACCACCCTTTTGTGTTACAGTTTTCCTCTTTCTTTGAAGGGTAACTTTATGATTGGAGATGAAACGCAATTTTGTAGTATGTCACTCAAGTAACTTTCGTTGTTGTGGTGATCTCACATGAGAAACAATTTTTCGAATAAATTTATCATTAGCATGTCGTATTGCATTATATCGCTGATTTCCTTTCATTCGTTGAAGAGCTCGAATGGCCTCAGAAAATTTTGAAGATATTCGTCTTTCACGTTTCGCCATTTTTCTCTTGTTGTGAGCTAGGCAGTTTGTCTTCTTGCTTCATTATGCATTTTATTGTTTTGTGAGAGCAATCTCCATTCCATTGTTAGAGCAATAACTTTTCCGCGGCATACATTTCAAGTTCCAATGTCCAGCTTGTCAGCTATCTACAGTACATGACTGTCAAGACAGGTCATGTCATCAGACAATGGATGACCAAACAATTGGTAGCTGACCGTGAGCGAATCTTCAGACGTATTTAACGCGGCATGAACAACGCCCGCTGCACCCATTCTGGTCTCTCCAAGCGAAGTTGTCGGCGAGAGCCGTTGACGGTGTTGCAGCCTATCTTCTATTTGCGAACTATCATCGAACTGCTGCGGACGTGATCACCACGGCTTGCGGTCCTGGAAGAATCTGGAGACTCTGTTGGTGCTGTGACTGTCTTATAACTGTGAACGTACCATCTGTCCTTGTAAGGACTGTTTGCACCATTTATTTATTTTCACAATATAATTTATCCACATTTTTCATTTACATTTTTCAATCATATGTTTTGGGAATATTAAGAAAATAATAACCCGTAACACTCTTAACCATTGTTACAACTTGAATTTTCCACGTTTTCATAGATGCAAACTTTTATGACAGAAGTGACACTTAAAATGGACTACATCACAGTGGCCACATTGACAAAGTTGGATACGGTATCGTATGAAACAGAGCTGGCAGAAAGTATGCTTACATCTCTTAAAGATGCGTTTTTCACTTCCAGCCTTTCGCTTACATACATCGCATATATTTTCACTCTTACTAACAACTTCTAAAGCAAGTCTTTTTGACAACATGAACTTGCTAGCTTTTTCTAAATGATAGACACATGTACAGAAGGAATATACTTCGAGAGTAAGTAGACATAACTCGAAAACCAATTGTGCTGCGATCAAGTACCATCGCATCATTAAGTTTCTTTTATACAAAGTTGAATGTGAACATGAGAAATCGCTTCAGTCACTAGACTGACACCATCATGGTTAAATGCATCAAGACGTTGAGCAATTTTCCCCATATTTCTTTCAAAAAATTCTTCGGGATTATCTACAACTTCCATCGAATAAGAAGCAAAGTGAAAGAAACGATCTTCTACCTCTTCCTTCCCAAAATGACTAAAATGAATTTTCGCAACTAATGTCGCCATTGCAATTCTATCAGAAAACGTATCCATTAACTTCAAAAATAGAGTGCTAGTATCACCAATAACTGATTTGATGTTGATCTCATCTTTATGAAAAATTATCACATAATCTTGAATAGCTCCCTTTAAACTTCGTCTTTGAAAACTTGAGGTTCCACAATCATTTGAGAAAGACATTGTCATCCTTCATCTATCCCACCCGTTGCATAAAAATAACAAATCTTTTCATAAAGCATTTATTGTGCGACTTTGACAAGCATGCAGTACAAAATTTGGGTTTGAAGCAGAGGATTTAAAAAAAACAGGATCATTACAAAGGATATGCACAATATTGTAAAAATCTGCTAACCATCTTCTAAAGTCAATAAGAAGAGCACTTTCATTAGAAAAGCCATAGTCTAGCAAGTATTGCTGATTAAGTCCATGGATGTGTTTTCTCGCACAGTTATCAGCGTTGGGATCACACTTGGCATGTTGATGGTAGACACTAACAATTTGATACGACCAATTCTGTATCTTCGTGTTAAAGTGACCTAAGCGACATTTTTTCGAAAATTCAACTAATACTATTTTTGGCCAAATTTCCTATTTATTCAACCAAAAAGTAAGTCAAAGTGAATGTAGGACATTGTTTATGTGAAATCATTCACTTGTGTGAAAAGAAAACAAGCGATGGAAAGATCATGGGCTGGAGTATGCCAACAGGAATGGTGAGAAAAAAATTGCCAGGAAATTGCACCCAGTTGTATGAAAAGATGATCCAACGTGGAAAGATTTTTAATCAATTTTATAAGCTTAGTGCCAACGAACAAGATCAATTTACATTGAAATGTATTATTGAAATGGCAGTTAACCCATTAATGCCCAAATTTTTCTTATAGAATAAAAACACAGTTTTCACTTCACACATGTGCAATTAGGCATAAAAATGCACTCTCCTGCAATTAAAACAATCACACAACTTCTCTACGTGAAAAAATTGCTGTGCACCCTCCAAGGGTGCAGTAGGCACGAAAGGGTGTGTGCATTATTTGCATACACAAAGGGTGCACCCTCTAAGGGCGTATGCATTGTTATCGCTAAATGAATATACATCAGTACAGATACAAGAGGGTTGCAAATTTGTGCAGTCAGATTACTAAAAGTCCAACAGATAAAAGGGTAGGCGTCCACGGTACATATTGTCATGAATGAGTGTCAAGGATATGGTTCTACTATACAATAATATTGCCGACTGGGGCCTACATGACGACATTATTATTTAAGTAATCATGTCAGTCAGCAGAGCAATGGTCATGTAGACCAATGTCACACTTGAAACACAAACGCTTTGTGTTTTTTCCACAATTTGCGCATCTTTTTTGTGTTTGAGATGCAATCTGATAATGATCTTAGTGATTAAAGCGTATGTCAGATCGCACACGCCTTCGTCCCGACAGAATAAGTCCACTTGGTCGACCAGGTTTGGAATTCTTGGATGTGTTGGTAAACTTCACAAGCAGAGTTTTTGCGATGTACCTGCGAAAGCTCAACAAATCCATTGTTTCCTGTTCCTTGGATTTCCAGTGTCGATACAGAATCCAGGAATTTTGCACCACCATATCAATTGTCCACGCGAACAGAGGCCACCACCATTTATTGGAGCGCATCGACATTTGATAGAGCGATATGTTCTGGTCACACCAATCTACGCCTTCCATATTTTTGCTGTACTGGCTGACAATGAACGGCTGTGAAATGAGAACAGATTTATTCTCCACGCGACTCCATCTGGAAACCTTCGACACAGGCTTTGATCCGTTGCTGTAAGAGGCAAAGTAAACCGGTCGGTTATCATTCCATCAAACAACAGTAATTTCACCGTGATCACCCAGTGCCGTTTTCTGCTGGTGATGACCTCCTGTGTCTTTCTGCAGCTGTTTAGGCTCAACGATGTCACACTGACGCAACTTGTTGGCACGCATTTTTCCGGTTGCCTGGATGTTGTTGCTGTCCAAACGATCTAGAATTCGGAATGAAGTAAAATAGTCATCCATCTTACTGAAGCATGCTGATCAAATGTTCATTTCCTCACAAACCTGTAATAAATTTGATAAACTAAGTTATAACTTGGTTTAGATCAGTTTATACTAGATATGTAACAGTGCCCTTTCTCGAGCCTACTGCACTCCCTAGGGGTGCATCACTAAAAACGACTTTATATGCGAATGACAACAAACACAAGCTAGTATAGCATATCAGAAGTTACTTTGCATCTAGAGTGATCGTTGTCTATTGTCTCTTATTGAAAATTATGTTGAAAACCTTGATCCTCCCTCATGAGAACACTTACCGATTTTTTCTGCGTCTTTTTTCAGCCATCTTGCACAAAAACAATCAAAACGATGCAAATAAACTTGAGGTTATACGAAATTTTAAAGCTGCGTTTCAACAAAATATTGGTGTTACATTTTAATAAGCAGAAGTAATAGAATATCTACATCAAATCTCTGAAAACTGACGAAATTAACTGCACTCTGAGAGGGTGCAGTAGGCACTAGTGGATTAGGAAAAGAAGGACGGAAAGTAAAGAAAATTCAAAGCGCACTTGCAGCAGGAAATATTTCCTTTCAACAGAAACGGGGTGCTATAGCATTTGCAGATCGTTCCTTCTTAGTACACAAACAATAAGCGATTCCAGAATTCGTGCAATATCAAGAAAACGCAGAGAAAATGAAACATGTATCATAAAAATCGATCAGCCTGGACGCTATCTCAGCGTTAGGTGTGTTCCTGATGTATGGAGACAGAAAATCAGTGATCACGTTGAAAGTTTTCTTTTATACCGAAGTCATTACACCAGAGAAAGGACGGATGAGCTATTTCCTTCATCTGAATTGAATATCAGTAAGATGTATTCTTTGTATAAGGAGGAAGCTTGTAGAAAAGGTGAACAACCTCAAATGGAGTGGTTGCATTATGAAGTGTTCAAAGAAAACTCCATCTATCGTTGACGAAGCTGAAATCAGATACCTGCAATAAGTGTAACAAGCTTAAAGCAACCGGCGACCTCCGATCTGGGGAATATTTACTTCACGTAAACGAAGCTGAAGCTGTTTATGAGCAAAAAAGGAAGGACAGACAACTGTGCTCTAATAAAAGGTATTTTGGAATAATAAGTTATGACCTTCAAAAGTGCCTTCCTACCCCAAACTTGAGCTGTTCTGAAAGCTTCTACAAACGACGACTGTGGGCATGCAACCTGACAATATGTGACTACAAACATGGTCCACCTTGTTGCTATATGTGATTGGAAGATGTTGCCAAGAGGGGTGGAAATAAGATGGCATCCTGCCGATGATTTTGTTTGCACAAAGTTGAAGCATAATCGAGAATTCAAAGAATTTTAATTGTGTTCTGATTCATGGGCTGGACAGGATGTAAATCGATATGTTCTTACAATGCTCAAAGTTCTCGCCAACATCTTTGTGCACGGCAATTCATGCATTTACTTGTACTTGTATAGCGCATGGACACACACATACACACACACATGGAATGTGATTCCGTTCATGCCATTATTGAGAAAGCGATAAAGAGAATGGATGTGATCGTACCAAATGATTGATTCAATCTCGCTAGAATGGCCAAATCCTCTCCGCATTTCCTCGATGTAATCCAATCAGTCAAAGTAGCTTCTACAAATGTGATAAAGTATCAGAGGAAATATTGAAATTGCACAGAGCTGGAGAATTCAAGTTTTCGTGCATCAGAAAGTACTCTATTGAAATTGAAGACCCGAAATTAATGCTTTACAACTACAATGTGCATGATAAACATTGAAGAGTAAGCCTCGATGATGAAACAAGTTTGAAACAAGTAGGTTCAAAATATTTTCATAAATATATGTACGTGATGGCTCAAATAGTAACTCAATTTTTTTGTGCTACTCAACGCCTCTCGCCATTTCGGAGAAGCAGAAAGCAGATCTCCTCAGTTTGCGATCCTACATCCCTGTTACATGCCACCCATATTATGAAGGTTTGAGGTCGACCTCAGAAAAAGATGAGCACTAGGACTTCATTGAGTGACAAGAGTGACAGCTGCAACATTGTAGGCTTCATTGTGTCTTGGATACTGTGATTACCAACTTATCATTCAGATTTTTGATAAATGTTGGTTTTACAAACAATGTGTCATTTTCACCTACCCGCCATCATACGAAAGAAAATCGTGTCAAATTAACCTTAATCCATAATAGTACATGAGAAAGGTCATACTGTCAATACAGATGTAATCTATTAAGAAGTACGAACACTAGAGTCAAATCGGTTCAATAAAATGAATGCCTTCATTCGATAATTGAATTTTAGAAAGCTTTTTTCGTCTCCTGCGAAATTCAGATTTTGACGCTTAAGTCACTTTGACACGAAGGTACAGAATTGTCCATAGCAATAACACTGAGCTCCTGTACAGGTTCGCCCTCACAATCCATAAAAATCATGATAGATGACAAAACAGGAAATTACATATTTTTACTCATCTGATGAAGAGTCCTACAACATATTACAAAATGATGAAGTATATCGATGCTGTTCACGACAAAATGCACAAATAACATGATGGCAGCGATGAAGTAAAATCTGTCTGATAAGTCTACGTTTACGACACGCAAAGCACATAAGCGAAGTGTCATAACGTAGAGAAGGACTAGGGATTCTCCGTCCTTGGCTTGCGTTTACCGGCAGCATTCTTCTCTGACTTGCGGTTCGTACCGCTCTCGTTGAAGATTTGATCAACAGTGTCATGAACGTCTGGTTGCTTTGGTATATATAGGATGGATTGAGCATGCATCGATATAGAGGCTAATTTGTTATTCTGGTGATAGCCATTATATATTCCACTGACAGTAAAACCAACATTGCAAGTGCCTTCTGCGAGGTCTTCACATCTGATGGGTGCTACTTGATCTCCATATTTTTTATAGTATGAGCAGTAATGCGATAGTGGTAAAGAAAGCTTTGTACCATCCCATATCTTTCTATATGGAGTATCATTGTCATCTCTCGCCTTCCATTCCTTGCTAAGGGGAGTAGGGATGTCCATATTTAATGTTGCAAACTCTTCAATAATATCGAGTTGGCGACGAATGTATGGATTCACAGGAGTGATTACGTAGTTCACATACTGATTGCTCAATATCTTCACTTCAGTGGAAGGAATCATTCCCGTTTGCAATACTATACTATGATCGTAATAACGTATGGCTTGTCCAAATTTACGCTGTAGTGGGGTAGGATTATGTACCTTTGTTGTCTCTTCTAGTGACCTCAACATAAGACGATCTGATTGTAGAGAACCTTGTAACGCCTGAACACTCTCTTGTCCTGTAAATGTAGTAGATGTAGTAGATGCCTGAAGATAAAAGAGATGCTACTAAGTTAACACTCAAAGAAGGAGAGGAAGGAAGGTTCCGACTTACCATAGTTGGGTAATATGATAGTTGAACTGAGAGAATGTGCGTCCGTCACTTGTGCGACTCAAATATAGAATGATTGTAAATCTGATAACCTCATTATTTATAAAGAAATCCATGATTGTCATTGGACGACGATCCTCATTGACCAATGTCACCAAGCTGATTCCAAGCTCCGTTTTCTCGTCTGATGCTTCGTTTGGTCGCTAGAGACCAAAAACCAAATTTCAATTTTGCGAAAATATCCTAAGTGTCAGAAATCATAAAAATCAACGAGTCTCAACTCTGGCTATAAACCATGTAGTCGGGTGTAAAATGTCATGAGGATTCCAAATCTGGCCTCAGTTTTCTCATACGATGGTTCGTTTGCCCGCTAGAGCCCAAAAACAAAATTTCAATTTTGCGAAAAAATCCTAAGTCCACCTTTTCGCCAATTTCCAAAATCTTAAATGGCGTCTCAAATCTAAACGAATGAAGATATGGACTTGAAACTCACCATACCTATGCAGAACTTCACGCTAAATCCGAATCTGGACTCAGATTCACCATTCAAGTTGGCGGTCAGACCCTACCAGGACGGCCGGCCCAGACCACCGCACCAACCACAAGCCTGCGCCGCCAAAATAGCAGGCCCGCACTGTGCGCAAATGGGAGGATATCTAACTACTATCATCGGATAATGACATTAATAATTAATAATGCTAACAGCATGGCCATTAATGATATCTACATGTAGTTTCAAAATATCATGGGGTTAATGATATTAACATATCATGAAAGTTGATGATACATTTCCGTAAGATTAACTTTATATTCAATCGAATGAAGACTGAGCAAGAATATTCTAAGACTGATCGAATGTAGCAGTTAAACAGTTGGTTCTTTGTTTGATAGTAGAGGCATAATTTGCGCCGAGCAAATCTTTGGTTGGCTGACCTTGAAAGTTTTCTATATGTAGATTATAATGAGTGGGGGAGCCATCGAGCCAGGTAATAGGTGTCAAAGCTGTCTGTGCATGTGTGCATAGAGATATCATTGGTTGACAACTATAGATTTCATGTCACTCCTTTTAGCACTGTAAATGCATGGCCAGTCATTCTTTTCAAGCACCCGAGGAAGGTCGTGAACCGAAAGCTCGTGCGACTATAATAAATTTTTCGAGCCCACCAAAGTGTGTTTTTGCGCTATTTTTTCATATGTAGATTCCATGTTGGATCATTTTGAATCGTCAACCCAAGTAATGTTGATGAATCCAGAATCTCAACACTTGTCTCATCTGCCGACATGTCTGCTTGCCTTTTCAGAACAAATACTGCTCTTGATTTAGACAGATTGATTGTGAGGCCATTTATCAACACACCAATCAGTCACCCTTGAAATTTCATTGTTGATGGCTTGCGATATATCTTTAGAGTCATTAGTGTATATTGGAATAATAGGATTCAAACCGTCTACGTATTTAGTTTGAATGGCCGATGGCAGAAGATGCAAGGAGTCCCCAAAAAATGCGTCGAAGATGTACGGTGCCAAAACTGTTCCTTGTGGAACCCAAGAAATTATAGAAAAGTGCCTTGAATAATTGTCTCTCAATTTCACACAGGCTTCACGATTGTATAAAAAATCTTTAGCAATCAATAGTAAACCGGTGGGGAAGCCAGATCTATACAATTTATTGATGATGACACCGTGATCTTACATGTCGAAGGCTTTATGAAGGTCGAATGTGAGTAGTACGGAGCCATTACATTTTATATCATCATGTACAGCTGGTTCATTATTGATATGAGAGCTGTTGTTGTGGAGCATTTTTCACGAAATCCATGCTGGTTAGTATCAAAAAGGCGAGTGAAATATGTCATAGTTTCGGTAAGTAGTAACTTTTCAAAGAGCTTTCATGGCAAAAGGGATTGTGAGATTGGTCTCCGATTAGCGACGTCTTTTTTTTGCTTTTGGGAATCGGTGTTATTGTAAGATTCCTCCATGCATTCGGATAAGTCCGATTATCAAAAACTGATTGAAAAATGTCAGTTTAGGGCAGAGCAATCACTTGAGCTAAATATTTGTACAATATAAACGGCATCGTTGGGTCCCAAGAAAATTGGTTTGTTGGTACTTCAATCAACAATTGAATAACTTCGACAATTTCTACATTCATATACCAATCATCGTCAATAAATTCAGTCAGGTCGGGTGATTGTGTGAAATTCCGAGTTCGAGAAAGGTGATGAGCAATGTGCAATCTACAGTACGTTGTCACCAAATTATCAGCTGACGGATGGCTTTTTTCACTGACAATAACAGAGATTACAATAAATTGATCAATTGGAATCACTATGAGAATCAAATACATTAGCAATGTAAATCTGTCATGCGATGACTCAGCCACTGACCCCCCTCCGTTTAAATGAAGCTCAAATAACTTGTGTCATGTTGGAACTCACCGCCGACACGTAGTCGCTTTCTTTGAATCAACTTTGAAAATTTTCTAACTTGAAACATTTTTGGAACCCCATCACCTCGAAAATTTTTCTAAGTTATTTTACCACCCAAAATTGAAAATTTTTAAAACTTGATTTTCGAACTTACAAACATTTATCAGAACACTGACACCCCCAAACTAACTTATCTCTCATTATGCAATCGGTTCATCAATAACATCTCACTCGGCGAGTATTTAAGGAGACGTGATAATCAAACAAGTCATGAAGTATGATAATCAAACAAGTCATGAAGTATGATAATCAAACAAATCATGAAGTATGATAATCAAACAAGTCATAAAGTATGATATTCAACCAAGCCATAAAGCATGACAATCAAACAAATCATGAAATATGATAACCAAACAAGTCATGAAGTATGATAACCAAACAAGTCATGAAGTATGATAATCAAACAAGTCATGAAGCATGACAATCAAACAAATCATGAAGTATGATAATCAAACAAATCATGAAGTATGATAATCAAACAAATCATGAAATATGATAACCAAACAAGTCATGAAGTATGATAATCAACCAAGTCATGAAGTATGATAATCAAACAAATCATGAAGTATGATAATCAAACAAATCATGAAATATGATAACCAAACAAGTCATGAAGTATGATAATCAAACAAATCATGAAGTATGATAATCAACCAAGTCATGAAGTATGATAATCAAACAAATCATGAAGTATGATAATCAAACAAATCATGAAATATGATAACCAAACAAGTCATGAAGTATGATAATCAACCAAGCCATAAAGCATGACAATCAAACAAATCATGAAATATGATAACCAAACAAGTCATGAAGTATGATAATCAACCAAGTCATGAAGTATGATAATCAAACAAGTCATGAAGTATGATAATCAAACAAGTCATGAAGTATGATAATCAAACAAGTCATAAAGCATTAAAATCAAACAAATCATAAAATATGATAATCAAACAAGTCATGAAATATGATAATCAAACAAGTCATGAAGTATGATAATCAAACAAATCATGAAGTATGATAATCAAACAAGTCATGAAATATGATAATCAAACAAGTCATGAAGCATGATAATCAAACAAGCCATGAAGCATGATAATCAAACAAGTCATGAAGCATAATAATCAAATAGATCATGAAGTATGATAATCAAACAAGTCATGAAGTATGATAATCAAGCAAGCCATAAAGCATAATAATCAAACAAGTCATGATATATGATAATCAAACAAGTCATGAAGTATGATAATCAAACAAGTCATAAAGCATTAAAATCAAACAAATCATAAAATATGATAATCAAACAAGTCATGAAATATGATAATCAAACAAGTCATGAAGTATGATAATCAAACAAATCATGAAGTATGATAATCAAACAAGCCATAAAGCATAATAATCAAACAAGTCATGAAGTATGATAATCAAACAAATCATGAAACATGATAATCAAACAAGTCATGCAGTATGATAGCCAAACAAGTCATGAAGTAGTATAATCAAACAAGCCATAAAGCATGACAATCAAACAAATCATGAAATATGATAACCAAACAAGTCATGAAGTATGATAATCAAACAAGCCATAAAGCATAATAATCAAAAAATGGCGTATGGTGAACGCCATGTACGATGCGGATATTAGACAAAAATTCAAGCTCACTCCTAACCATAGCGCGTTTGGCGGGCGGCAGTTGGGCGCATATCACCATATTCTTCAGCACAGTCTTTTCCGGTTGATTATTAAGAAATTGTTGAGGGTTGGACACCAAATGTTCTTGGCTAATAGCTGTACTAGCGTGTGGAACATTGAGTGCGCCTCGGAAAGAGAACGCCAGCCCACCACTTGTGCTTTTCCGCACCGAAATATTTGAACATTCCGCTTCTTCTTTTTCGTCTTCTTCGTCGGGCAATTTCAAATGTCTATACTGCCCATACCCCCACTAGACGAAGAGGTAGAAGAGGAGAGGAATAATACGAAGAAGAAAAGGCAGAATGTTCAAATATTCGGTGCGGAAAAGCACAAGTGATGGGCCCGTGTTCTCTTTCCGAGGCGCAGTACATGTTCTACACGCTAGTAGAGCTATTAGCCAAGAATAATTTGGTGTCCAACCCTCAACAATTTCTTAATAATCAACCGGTAAGAGTGTGCTGAAGAATATGGTGGTATGCACCCAACTGCCTTCATTCAAATACACTTTATTTAATGAAACAAATTACATTAATCAACATAAAGCGTCAGATCTTCTGATCTTGTGCAAGTCGCCGCACATGCTGGTCAGCGGACAGCAGGTCCGGTGCACCACAGTCCTCATGCAGCATTTCTCGGTACGTCTTCCTTTGACCTTGTCCGCGCCTTTGCCGCTGCGCTGGCCGCCAGAGAAGAAGGCGCTGCGCAGGCTGAGGACATGACTTCTCTGTCCGAAGGAGTTCTCCAGCGAGGGCTCGACGGTCTTGCCGCAACTTTTGACTTGGTGGTAGCAGTCCCGCGCGCTGGTACAGGTCTGCGCTGCGCACACGCTCCTGCCAGTGCACATTGAAGGCAGCCCGCAGCAGGTGAGAATGCGTTCCGTCCAGCTCAGTCTCTAGAGTTCGCGTCAGGGTCCACGTGACGGCGTTGTATTGCAAGACCGTCTCGATGGTCGCAGTGAACAGTCTGACGCGCAGCTCGTCCGTCAAAGCCTCTGATGCGAAGACTGCTCGGAGCCTTCCCATCGCCGTCCACGCCAACCGCTTTCGTCGCAGGAGGTCCTCCGAGCAGCTCGGCACTCGGCCACCCAGGTACGTAAAACTTCTTTGGCAGATGGGAAGGGGAACTTCGTCGAAGAAAACGTTTACCTGTGGTCCTGGGACACAAAGCACTTCCGTCTTGGCTGCATTCACTTGCACGCCAACTCGACGGGCTGTTGCAGTCAAGGAGCTGAACATTTCTTGTGCACCAGCAACGGTGGACGAAACGATCGCAAGGTCATCCGCGTATCCGAGCACAGACAGTCGCTGCTCCGGCACTCTTCTACCCACCCGACGCGCCAGCAAAAATCCTTTGCTGTCATCTGGGATGGCCACACGAAGTACCCAGTCCAGGAGAAGAACAGACAGGAACGGAGCTAGCGTGTCACCCTGCAGAACACCCGAGCTGGTACAGAACTCCTGGGTCACGCCGTCCGCTGTCAGGACTCGAGCAGTCGTCTCCTTATACATGGCCATGATGCCGCTGATCAGTCTTGGATGCACTTGATATATATTCAGTACCTCGTTCAGACAACGCCGGTCGACGCTATCGAAGGCTCTGCGAAAGTCAACGAATATAATAATGGCGTTGGTCTGGTACTTCGTAGCACCTTCAATTACCCGGCGCAGTGCCAAGATTTGCTGGCAAGTGCCGCGGTGCGTGCGGAAGCCGTTCTGTTCCGAACGAAGGAGAGGTTAGAGCACCGGTTGTACTCGGCGGAGCAACACTTTGTTGAAGAGTTTCGCCGAGCACGACATCAGAGAGATCCCACGATGATCTTCAATCTTGTTGGAGTTCGGCTTCTTTGGCACACCAACCACCAAGGACTCCCTCCATTGAACTGGCGCTCGACCGCCCTCCAAGACATGGTTCTTCACCGGAACGACAGCCGCGGCCACTGCCGGCAGCCGAAGCGCCTCCACGGGGACCTCGTCAAGACCCATGGCCCTTCCGCAGCGTGACTCCCATGCGGTCTTCAACACCTCGCTCACGGAGATGGGACGCCTGTCGAAATCATCCGGTGAAGGCAATTCTGTCGCGTTTAAGGGAGAGATTGTCGTTGATTCGGGCGGCACAGCACTGACGATTCGGGAGAAGAGCGATCGCATCACCTCCTTCCTAGCCTCAGGAGTTTCGCCGCAGATGTTCAGCTGCGTGCGTGCCTTTCTTCCAGTAAGACGGTTGGTCAATTGCCAGGCTTCAGAATTTCGACGGGCTGAGTCGGTTTGGGCACTGACGTTTCCCAGTTCGGTGTTGATGACCGCTTGCACTTGCTCGTTGTACGTTTCCGCAAGCTCTCGAGACGCCTTGTTTGCCTCATCGTGCCGACCTGAACGACGCAGCGCCGAGACACGTCTCCTCGCGCTCTGCACCTCTGGACTTGATTCCCAAATGGCGACGCCGTTCTGTGGAGGCCTCAGGAGCGACACAGTCAAATTGGTCGCCGAACGCACTGCAGCAGCGATCTCAGCGTACGACGGAGTCTCGGCGACTTCCATCGCGCGTTCAAACGCAGAGACGAACTCCATCCGGTGTACGTCGCTGTTTAAGCACCCAAAGAAGCGCCGTGCTGTCAACTTGGGGGGTTTGAAGAGTGGCTCCGCCAGGTCGATCGTGCAATGCAGTAACTTGTGATCAGTGACAAAGCTCTGTGGTCTCAGCGTATTGCAGTCCTTGATGCGACGCTTCTCACGCTCCCTGATCAGGATGTGATCTAACTGGGCAAGTCTGACGGTCGCGTTACGCCTGCCCAGCTGGTTGCGCTTCGGTCTTTTTGGACCGCAGAAAGTAGCCAATTGATATGGCGATTTAAGTTCATGCCGTAAGAGGAAGTATGTGAAGGAATCGGTGTTCGCGTTTGGCGTGCCGGCCGTGAAGGGTGTTCTTTTACGATGTCTCTAGAACGGCATTGAAGTCACCCACGATGACAGTCGTGTCTCGACGTGGCAAGGTGTTCATATGGCTGTCAAGTAAGTCCATCAGGTAAGTGGCTTCCTCAGAGTGCACGGCTGTAGGGCTGTACACGCTGAGGAAATGTACATTGCGTGAACGAAGCTTGACATCGACTCGAAGTGCGCGCGCGTAGATGCTCTGCAGCATCACGAGTCGACGGAGACGAGAGCTCACGAGAGCACCAACTCCGCCGTGTCCGCTGGAGTCCGCAGAGGTGAAGTGAAGAGCCCAGCCGTTTCCGAGCTCTTCCTGATGGAGTCCCGCTGTTGTGACAATGGAGTGTTCCTGGACCATGACGAGGTCGAGTACTTGCTCGCTGGCCAGGTGCGTCAGCATGCCTTGCCGCCACTTGGCCTTGAGTGTTCGACAGTTCAGTGTGGCGACCTTCACTGATCTCAGATCTGATATAGCTTGAGCGCGATGTTGTTGCACTTCCCGGTCCTCGGCGCCACCCGACGGATCCGATGTCATGCAGCTGATTTCATTTTCGACGTCACCACTTCGGCTGTTGTTGTCAGAGCTCTTACGTAATAGGTTAAGGAACCAAAGTTTGCGGCGGACTGCGCGAGGAAGAGTTTCCCTTTCACATGTAGCTGCGTTGATCTGCAGAAGTTGGAGGCGTGAAAACACCCGGCGAGAGGTCGACATCATCACCGTGTGTGTTGTAGGGGGAAACAGCGATGGATGATGCGCAGTTGATACAATCAGACAAAGAAAATTGATGTAAGATCGAAGTAATTGTCTTATTGTACAATGACGATCAGAACAGTTAACAAAAGAAGATGAAACTTGTAGCTCTTCTTATGCCGGTGAGAATGATATAAGTTTTGTCGATGACCGATGACTGAGAGCGAAGATATTTTGAGAACACACTGCATCGACAGGAGGCAACGCGCTGCATACGACCGCACCGCAACTCGCTACCCAACTGCCTCAAACATACAAATGACAAAATTTACTCATTCCTCCAAAGAGGCGTTCAATGAGAGCGAGCTTTTCCAAGCTATACAGATCCAAAAGTGGCTGCCGATACATGTAGCTGTGTTTCAATCGGGCAAGTGTGTCATCACCTGTCTACCGGTCTCATCCCAGATACCCTCTTATCATACTTCATGTCCTGTTTGAATATCATACTTCATGACTTGTTTGATTATCATGCTTCATGACTTGTTTGATTATCAGACTTCATGACTTGTTTGATAATCATGCTACATGATTTGTTTGATTATCATGCTTCATGACTTGTTTGATTATCAGACTTCATGACTTGTTTGATTATCAGACTTCATGACTTGTTTGATAATCATATTTCATGACTTGTTTGATTATCAGACTTCATGTCCTGTTTGATAATCATATTTCATGACTTATTTGATTATCAAGTCTCCTTAAATACTCGCCGAGTGAGATGTTATTGGTGAACCGATTGCCCAATGAGAGATAAGTTAGCCTGGGGGTGTCAGTGTTCTGAAAAATGCTTCCAAGTTTGAAAGTGAAGCTTTAAAAATTTTCATTTTTGGGTGGCAAAATAACTTAGAAAAATTTTCGAGATGAGGGGTTTCCAAAAATGTTTCAAGTTAGAAAATTTTCAAAGTTGATGCACTAGAGGCAGAAAGTGACTAGGTGTCGGCGGTGAGTTATAACATGACACAAGTTATTTGAGCTTCATTTGAACCGAGGGGGGGTCAGTGGCTGAGTCATTACATGACAGATTTACGCTACTTATATTGAATCACTATGAGAATGAAATATATTAAATCATTATGCAGAGCACACGATGAATGATTGCCAGTGACGAATATATTATGCCGAATATGATGTGAAGAGCAGAGACTGCGCAGATATCGGAAATGCAGTGGCTATAAATAGACCTGCAACGGACACTGGGGAAATCAAGAAATGAATCACCTAGAAATTCACGACAATGAGTGGCAATCATCAACCAAACACCATCAGATGAAAGAAAATCAAATTCCAAACGAACGCCAGAGGAACGACGTAAATCAGATGCTCTCCGTTAATGACCACACCAATACGATCAAACTGATATAAAATTTATTGCTCAATCACTGAATATAAGCAGTTAAATATCCGTGTAAGAATAACGGCTGAACCGCAATATCAGCGCACAACCTTCGTCACAGAGCTGCGCCTGTGATTGATGGTTGAGGGAAGCATACCTGAATAGGGAAAGCGTTTTTGTCTTTAGATCTTCCTTTGGAATATTCTGTGATTAGTTAATCTTCACATGCATGCCTTGAAATCGACGGCCCAGGAAATCATCGCATACTCATGGGAGACATTATGTCATTTGAGAGAACAGCGGTCTTAGTAAGAGACATGAATGAAAATGACCCGATATCGCCTTACACAGTTCACATTATTCGACGCTCTCTAACTTGCAACACGACTGTCACAATAACTTAAACTTCATCAACACGTCTGAAACAACACACGTTTACTGACTTCTGTCAACATGACATCACATTATTAATTATCAAATCAACGGCACAGTTAAAAACATTATTTATGAAGAATGTATTATTGTAAATAATTGAAATAGTGGCTCTATTACGTGCGGTATGTCTACTAGATCTAATTGATCCTTGAATTCAAAACATTAATGATTAATTAATTAGTACTGGCATTCGTAGTTGCAATTCAAATCATAGATTAAAAAGCAGTCATTCCAAACAGCAACATTTAAAACAAGAACGAAAGCTCTGCATGATGTTGATTTGCAAAGAACAAGTGAAGCGGGCACATATGCTGAGATCACTGCTCGCGAGTTGAACGGGTCATTTTGCCGCAGACGTAGCATCGTCGAGCACTTCCATGTGAATACTGGACACTTGATGACATTAGGATGCTTTCATCTATGAATTTAGTCGAAAGGGCAGCATTTCGAACACTTTCCTTGACTTTCGGCTGTTGAAGACGACTTTTGACAAGGTTCTCATTGAGGGACAAAAAGATTCTTCAAAAATTGCTTTTTGTTCCGTCTATATCCGTTTTTCTTCATAATAATTTGTCCATTATTGCTTGCCACATCAATGAAATGTTAAAAAGAAGAGCCCATCGATTTGCTTTTCTTTGGGATTTTCGTCAAACATGACAACACCACCTTTCAAGCAATTGTAGTCGGATATGAGAGATTGCTTTTTCATTTTATCATTCGCAACGTCGGAGTATGTATCCGAGGAGCTCATAAGAATACGGTAACTTGTTTGTTTCTCTTTGCTTGATAGCAAACTACCACAATTTGGATACAATGATCAAGGATATAATGACTCTCTAAGCAAGACTTCCTCTGACGGAGAATCCTTTCTATACCTTCGAATGGTGCCAACAAAAGCTAAATTCTTTTGAAAGAGAGTAGAGCAATTGTCTGTACAGACATTTCGTCCGCTTCCAAACAAAGGAACGCACAAATCGGTCACAACATCAAAAGCAAGAGCAAGGCATGATTCACACAATCACAATTATGAAGCATTTGTGATTCTATCGAATTGTATTCGCCCATGAGTAACCCGCGCGTACATTCAGAAACTTCAAAAATTAATTGCCTCATGTCTCATGTGACTGTTCCCTAAGTGCCATGAATGTGTGCTACTGTAGACTACAAGAAATTCAAAAGTGGAATTGTGATGCTAAGTGCTTTTATGTGAGAGAAACATGGGTCGATCACCTAGAGGTCAAAGGGCCTATCGTAGGTTACACAACTCACGAGGGAAAAATGTCAATATTCTCCTCGCTGTGGATGATACCCAAGTAGTTCACTGGAAAAGCGTTGTTGGAAGTTGTAAGGAAGCATTTGTTGATTTCTTCACCGAGTTGAGTACGCAACTATTTACTTGGACAATGCACCCTCTCACAGAAAAGTTTCAAACTTCATCAATGTTCGACAAAATCATGTCATCAAGCGTTTTGATGCAGCTTACAGTCCTGAACTCAATCCCGTGGGGGGTTGCTTCAATGTAATCAAATCATTTATTAAATCACAAGTGCGAGGTTCTGATCCTGAAAACGTTTTCGCAGCTGCTTCATCAGAAGGAAAAACTCTGGTGAGATATAGAGAGGAGAAGCTGGTGAGCTTGGTTGAGCCTGCCATTAATAATATCACACGGGAACATTTAAGAAATTTCTATCGACATGTGGATCAATGGATTTTGAAAGCAACAAATTCCATTCCATTTACTGGTCAGTCGTGGTTCTTGTGAGAACTCGTGTATGACGGTGCTAATTTCTACTTTTAATCGTTTGTTTAAGTCTTTCATTCGAAAGTTATGAAGTTTTAATTTCTGAGTTTGAAAATATTCAATTACAAGCAATCAGTTCGTTTTTTATTCTGACCTTCATAATTATGGTGGGTTATGCGATAAATCATGTGAATTCGAACAATCAAGTCTGTGTAAAATAATTTGTTATTCAATTCCTAATGATCCCGCAAGACTTGATAGAAAGCCTCAAGCTAATTTGACTAATGTAGATTCATTAGTACCTGACTTTTATTGTCTTATACCTGATGATGATCGAGGTTTGAATGATCTAAAGCATGCTACATAAATTGCTGCTAAAAACATGAATCAATGTCTGCACATGTAACTGAAAAATAAAAATGAGGTGAAAATAAGAATGGATGAGTGACAAACGATGTCTTGCTGTTCAATTTATGATAAGGTACAATAAACTATTACATGAAATATGAATATTTTGTGTATATAATTTCATTGTAAAATGAAAACAAGTTATGCCATTTTGGGAGCGCACTTTTGCCAATTTGGTGTTCCCACTGTGCCAATTTGGTGTTCTCATTGTGCAAATTTGGTGGCGCACTCTTGCCAATTTGTTGGTAAAATGGTATAGAACTCTTTGGGTTGGAAAGCAGAGTACACTGTACTTCATTCGCACTCATTTCAGTGCTCATTAAATTAATTGCATAGTAGTAGCACCCTCTACTAATAAAGCGGCAATTCCTAAGCAATAGTTCCAGTCGTCTTGCATGCTACGGAGCGTCGAATAACGCAATACTGCATTTTTTGTGCAACTACGAATTATCTCGCGTTTGACTTGCTCCATAACTAAAGAGAATGATATTTGTACATTTTTGTGATGCACTAATTTTGGTAGGCTGACTAGAATGTCTCTGTTGAGATTAGGTTTATTCTTTATAAGACGGAAGGTTGGCTTCGCATCGATGGCGCTTGTCATTTGATGGAAGTCATAAAACCACCGCAAATACTCTACACTGTTTTTTACAAAGTCCCAAATGAGTTCTGGAAAGAGTGCTGAGCCTCAGTACTAACTACGTCTAAGAAATTAGTCCAACATTCCAGTAGTCCCAGATTTGGAAAATATTAGCACTCATTTTAGAACTCTTTGGGTTCGAAGGTGCAGTACTTAATTCGAACTCATTAAATGAGGTACATAGGAGTAGCATGTCCACTACATGCTGACAGCAGAAGTAAAGCACATCGAGCAGGCCAACACGACCAGTGACAAAGAGACGGCCATGTGAAATGTAATAAGTGATGGCATGGCAATGCAGTGACGCACCCCGGATCAGTGCTCCATACTATTATCCTACACTTGTATGCCCTTCTCTTTAAGTGATTCATTGCTATATTGGCATTTCATCATATTAGTACTTAGTAAGCATTTTAGTCAGGGTTGGCTTTTTTGCCGGCTAAAACTGGTTTTTGCCACTGTGGCAAAAACCTGGTAAAAACCGGTAAATACTGGTAAAAACCGGCTAAAACTAAAATTCCGAAAAATCAGTCTATTTCTTCACGAAATGATCGACAGCAAGTTGGGGGTTAAGTATTATGGTGCATGCGGATTTGCAGTTTGCAACTTTTATCTTCCAAAACATGACATTCATTCTGTGATGGATAAACATGATATGTTTTTATAATGAACGACAAGCGATGTTGCCTTTCTTTACGATTGCTCTGCCCTTTTCTTGTGATTTAAGAGCAAATGTAGGCTTCGGCACCATTTTGGCTCTTTGGTTCATGTAACAGAAGTTGTTAGATACTCCCAGAATTATCATCAAATGAATGAAAAAATGAAACAAAATATATGAATATAACTGGTTTATACATAGAGCTGAATTAAGCAAACCACTTTCTTCATGTGGACGAGCTTCAATAATCCCTTTGTCGCTCTTCTGTGTTGAGTGTTCAGCAAGAATGTAGAGGGCATTTTAATAGTAGCTTAGGTTTCATCAGATCTAGATTCGAACCCAGGTCTCATGAACACAGAGAAAACACTCTATCAAAAAGTCTGCACCGGAAAATCTCACCTCCCAAATCAGCCAATGTGCAACAGTCACTTAGAATGCATTTCTAGTTTTCGTAGAAATATACTAAATGTACTAATGTTTGTGACTGTAGCAGAAAATCATGATTTGCAAGAACAAATAATGATTAAATAACATATTTCTCACCAGCAATCTTGATAAAGTGAGGTATAATGTATGTCTGAACAGCTTCAGTTATACTTTCAACAAAAGAACATGTCCAGTAAGCTGTAAAATTGATCTTGTTGACAGAATCTGAGAGTGACAAACAATTTTGACATTATTCTGATACACAGGTTTTTTAAAGTTCTTGAAATTTCCATATTTTGAGCTGAAATCAAAATTTTACTTTCGGTTTTCAATTCATTTAGCATAAACTGATCCTCTAAATATGTGAGGGTAAATTACCCTGACATGAAAAATGTTGAAGGGCAAAATATTTAATCTAGTCCTTCAGAGAGTGCAGGATAAATTTCATAGTAATATTCGTGTAATCACAATGGGTATGGGACATTTGCCACAGACTTAGAAGACAAGCTATTCTACATGTATGAGATCAGCAAGGAGGTTAATCGTAGAAATCCGAGGCCAGATTTCCACATTTTCCTACCCTTCTAGCTTCATGGAATGCCTGTTTTCGATCTTTCATATAGATCCAAGTGATTTCCTTACAGCATGGACGTCTGTTGCATCTTGCAATGAATGAAATTCGTAAAGCAACAAAATGCGTGTACACTTAGAAGAATAATGTACAACAGCTTTATAAAAATATTTTTTATAATAATTCATATTATTACACCTATACTTGGAGCATATTCTTGATTGAAATGCGATATTGATAGGTTTGAATTGTGAAAATACAGGCCTAAATGTTTGTCGAATGATGAAAAGGTAAAGTGAACTTATTGCGACTAACGTTCATCAATAAAGTAAGGAGTGACGATGATCCATTATATTGTATGCACTCAAAAAACCTAAGTAGTAATGCTGGAAAAATAGTTTTAGCCAGTTTTAGCCGAAAAATGGTGACAAAAGCTGGTGGTTTCTACCAGGTTTTTACCGGCCAACCCTGATATTAGGACTTCTGTGAATCTAAGTTCGGTACTCTTTCATTCAGCACTCAAATTGGTACTTAAATAGCACTTTATGAGTGACAGTGTAGAATAACCTAGGAGCAACGAGCTAGGTCTAATTCAGTATGTGAAACTATAGGCGCAATTATCAAGGACAGAGAGAATGATTTGCGCGTTTTAGGGTACTTTGCTTGTCTATGGCATTTGTAGCCAAAGCTAGCATCAGAACTTCTAACTTCCTATTTAACCTTGATGAGGAGCCATAATTCTCTGTCATCTGAAATCTGATTAATTCAATTTTTGATGTTGTCGGCGTTTTCTCTTTTTAAAAAACAGTGCCTGTGTATCGTATATCCGCTGTGTCGCCTGGAATCATTGGAGATCACATTTTTTATTAAGCGGCTGATCATAGTCATTCTCGACAATTTCTCTTCGAATTCTGAATTTCATTTATCCACCGTAGCACTTACTTCTTCTAAGCACTTGCACATTTGCCAACTTCTATGAATTCTTGCTAGATTCTTGCTTCATGTACGCATGACAATATCAAGAAATAAACATGTTCTTTAATGATTCTGATTGTTGAGATAAAACGACTAACACTTACGTGGCAACGGATCAAATCCCAAAACTTGAATTTCGCAAATTTCAAGCATTTGTTTCGATCCAGGCAATGCAAGGACTACGTATATTCCAAAAACTGGTTCTCCTCGATGCAGCTGGAATAAACAAACGGAGTTAAAGGAGTTTATTGGTGGACAGACGATTAACACCAGATGTCGAAGGCTTCGTCTGCAGTGCAGACCAAAGGCATCAGCATTGTGTCTAAATGTTCTAGTTAACCGATGTGAAGAGCTTTCACTCTTTATAAATAGGGATGTTCGTGCAGCATTGCTACTCATGAGATGGAGATGGAAGCGAGTCCGGTCCCGGACTATCTAGTACCCGGGCCGATTTGTGTCATGTCTGATATTAGAAATATGATCAATTATATTCTCTGACTCACCTCATATGATTGCTTATCAACATGGTTCGCAAGAAGATGAAATACATGCCGGCATATGACCGAATGCTTCCTCGACCAGAAACAACAATCAATAGACGACTAGCAGGCAGCATTTCTCTGGAATTCTGGTTAAAAGATTCGGTTGAATATTGACTTCAGCTCTTGTCTTATTGACCTCACTTTTCAAAATGGGCTATATATCTTCAGTGCCTTTGTTTTATCCGCTTAAAATGAACCAAAATGTAACTTATAACAATAGCAGCTATCGGTACATCAAATAGGATGCACTTTATTTGTGATAGACAGACGTGTTTATACAGTGTACATGTAGAGCAATCAAGATTTACAGAATGTACCACATTACTAGTCACCTCTTACTTTTTTCGTTTTTCAGCTCTAAAAACTATAATTTCAATCTGTTTTGGCTATAAATACATTCAAATTTCTTATTTGACACTCGCTTCAATGGTGAGTTTTCCGAACACGCCCCTCTGCTGGTCTCCCAAACTATAGCATTGTCAAATCACACACCAATCGAATTGACATTGAAAGGAGGTTCAGAAAAACAGCAGCAGTTTTATTTCTAAGGTCATCCCTGGGCTGAGGTGAAAGTCAAAAGTGAAAAACCGCCAATTTTTGACAAATTTCCGTTAGATCACTGCTTGATTTTGGAAAATGGCAACAAAATCTAATAAACCATACACCAATCGAAGGATCTGGTCAAGGTGGTCAATAAAATGATGATTATTAACCCAATAAACGTGTTGGCATATAAATATGTGAAAACTTGTTTCTCGGATTGTTTCTTTTTGACAGACGATAACTTAGAGCGCTGTTAAAGATTTGGGAATTGAAATCACCTCTTAACGTCGTCCATTTGGCGGGAAACTCTATTTGTTCTTCAAAATGGCGCCAAGAAACTCTTCATTTTGGTAAGTTATGAAAAATATTCAAATATAGATATAATCAATTCCCAAAATATTTTTATGAGCAAAAGACCATCCAAATCGCTACTCAGAGTTTCATGCACCTAATAACACAATCATTTTGATAAATTATTTGTAATTTTTTTACTAATGTAATTGATAAATTATAGCGCAATAAATTTTTGAATCATTTGGAAGTACTTGCAATCTATGAATTGGTCAAATGAATATATATATTCATTTTGTTATTTTGCAATTAAATACTTTTTGACACCATGTTGTCATGTAAATGTCATGCGTGATGAGGTCGCTAAAGGACGTATCCCCGATTCTACAGAATCTACGACAATGACTTGATCAAAAAGTAAATAATGAGTTATTAAAACAACACTGACACAAATTATTTAACCGCTAAAATGTTCACAATTCAACGCAATGCAAGCAGTGCCATCATTTGTACTGTAAACAGCACATTTTGAGTCATCGGGATCTTCTTCCTCTTTCATAGATAATGCAGCTAAACTATCTGCTTCGTTTTTCAACAAAAATTGATTAGGTTGCCTTTTTTGGAAAACTTATTTTAAATCAATAGATATCGATATATATCGTTAATTGCATACTTTAATCACAGAGGCATAGCATGGCAATTATTGCAGATTAATATCACGAACACTTTTTTCATTAAATATTAATCAGGTTTCCATATTTGGAAACCCTTGAAATCAATAAATATTGATATATTCAAAAACATCTCCATGGTTTCTTCCATAAATTGCAGAGTTTTGATCACAGAGACATGCCATAATATAAAATACAGGTAAATAACACGGACAAAGTTTCAATAAGGATTGATCAGGTTCACATACATATGAAAATCTCTGTAATCAATAAATATCGATTTATTCAAAAACAGCTCAGTGAATCATTTTTCAAATGTCATATTCGGAATCAGCATACAAAGCTACATCAGAATAAGCTTATCGTTTTCATAGACATGCATTGCTTCGGGCGCACCGTGTAAGAAGCTGTTGCGCCTTGGCTCAATGTCAAGGTCTTTCACGAAAGAAATGCTAGAAATACAGTGTGGAATTCTGCGTCAAGTGCTTCAAGGCCCACCACAGTTGGTGACTTATTACATGATGACATAAGCCGCTATGCATACACAGAAAGACAAGATAGTCGTTTTACAGAGTAAAATAGGCCTAATAAAGAGCCTATTTATCACACTGATTTATTTTTTCTATCACACTGATAGAAGTGCATATGTACATGTATTTGTATGAACGTTTAGAAACTGTTATTCACTGTTGTCAGACCTGCTATTGTGCCATCTATCTATACCAAAAATTATGTTTTAAATTAAACCACAAATTTGAATTATAAAATATATTTTTCATATATTTAGGCACCGCGCCCCGATCAAGAATTGCGTAGAATTTCATTGCAAAAATCAGAGAAGGCAAAGCATTATGTCTATCGGGAAAGCCAATATTGGCGCTGGCGCGAGCGCTTACTGCCTCACACACACCACTCTCTTTCGCTGTCTGAACATCGTGCTCCGGCTGAACACACGAACAGTTTGTGTGTCTAATTGTTCGAAGAAAACAGCTGTGATTCAAGTACGTGGTGCAAAACTGTTCACTCTTGAGGTTGAGCGTCTGATTATGAGACGGAAAGCTGTGCACAGCTATCACGAGATGCTATCGAATTTGAATGAATGATGACATTCATGATTTTCATTTTTATAAATGTCGTTAAATAATTTTTGAGGATGCGCTGAAGGCCTCGCATTTAAGGAGAAGACGCCACTGACAGCAGTTGACAGCAGTGATGCTGGAAGTAAGATGCTCGTACTAGACAAACTGTTCTCATTGCAGTTTTATGAACTTCAGTGCTTCAATTTTACCATGTATCATCACAATCAAAATTTACTGCTCTTTGAGAGTGGCAGGCCGCGATGGCATGCATGCATATATATATATATATACATATATTCTTTGTTTTTATTGATTTCGGTTTTCATCAGTTCTGTTCTGAAAGATTGGTAGAATACTGTTTTGGTGTACTTTGGTAGAATATTGTTTTCTTTACATTTTTGGTTAAATGTTAGATCATGATCGATTTTAATCTATTTTTGGTATATTCTTTCTGTTTTTCTGTAATGTTCTTTTTGAGTTCCTGTAAAACTTTTTTGGACAACTGATGAATACCATTTAATAGTGTAGAATCGTATATTTTGCGACGTTTCGTACTCTTCTTGGTCCATTATCAAGCTCATTAACTTTTATTGAGGTACACAACAAATTTATTAGAGAATAGAGAATAGAGAATAAAATAGAATTGATTCAATAAATGAAAATCATTTAAGTTACAGTATATCGTTGCATTAAGGAAAAATATACGCAGTCAAAAATAAAATAGAAGAAAAATCACACAACTCTTGAATTTAAAGCAGTCGCACAACAAAATGGAACAAAGGAATTCAAACGTCTTGTAGTATTAGCAGAAGGCTGTAAGAGGCGATGAGTTCGAGTAGAACGTTGAGGCATGAGATCGTGTAAAATATGCTTCTGGTCAATACACGCTTCATGAAACAGTCTACAAGCAGCTTCAAGCCGACGTTGTTTTAAGTCAGGGAAACGGTTGCAACCACAATTCGATGTTCGAAAGTATCTTGGCAAAGAACAAATCAATTTGTGATAACGATTTTGACAATGTTCCAGTTTGTACTCAAGAGAAGACGGCAAATGAACAAAAACGCATGAAGCATATTCGAGAATACTTCGTATTACTGCGTAATAGGTAACAGTCAATTCATTGGAAGAGATGAGAGGCTTGAGTAAGCGAATCCCATACATCCTCTGATTAGCAACCTTTATCACTGAGTTGATGTGAGTATCCCAAGTGAGGCGGCTATTCAGCTAAACACCCAAAATGCGAAGAGTATCAACGTCCTCAACATCAGAATGCACGGGAGAAAAGCAATCATTAAATCTTTGGATGAACAATTTCTTAGATTTTGCGTTGTTCAAAGTGAGACCGTTAGATGTGGACCATTGGATCAAGTGTAAATGCTCACCGATAAAGTTAGTCAAATTATCTCTACGAAAAACTGGGATACAGTAGGCTAAATCATCAATGTACTTGATGATAGTTGAACTTGAATCGACCGATGACAGAGATGCGGCAACAATACAGTACAGATAGGGGCCGAATAAAGAACCGTGTGGCACACCGGATGGAACTTCAACATTTTTGCTGATTGAATCACCAATTCTCACCGCCTGAGTACGACCTGATAAATAATCACGTATAAGATGAATGAATCCCAAAGGTACGTCAATTTCAATCAGTCTCTGAATGACATTGTCATGTCGGAGTTGGTCAAAGGCTTTTTTGAAATCGCAAGATACGATTTGAACTCCCCCAATGTAATGCCTATCAAGGAGGCGTGTTGTATCGTCCATCAACTTCAACAATGCCGCCGTAGTAGAAGAACCCGGACGGCCACCGAATTGATTACTGCCGAAATGATGAATAAGAGCATTTTTAACACCACTTTGAAGAACAAGATATTCTAAGAGCTTTGCGGGCAGGGGTAATAACGAAATAGGTCGAATATGCTCTAGATCGAAGCAGCCATGTTTGGGGATTGGAGATAATTACGCACGTATTATCAGTAAGATGTAAACAGCACGAAAATAACGGATCAATGAAAACGCATTGGTTGGATAAACATAGCAAGAAACCGAGAACATATTAAACAACATGAAAACCATCGCTCATTTCTGTGTAGTAAATTATCTACAAATTGCCGAAGCAATCTCAATAAAAGAGGAGACTCCAATGTTGAATCAAAGGGACAAAGGGCTTACCCGCCACCTGAATGTGATATGACAATTTCTATGATTAGTTACATTAGCCTTACATATCTAGGACTTCATCATTTTGTAAACATGCCATTTCATATGTTAAGATGTCTATAAGATTGACTTTCAAACTCCTGTTATATAGCATGTCATAATTTTGTTAATGATCTAGATAATGGACCAAGAAGAGTCCGAAACGTTGCAAAATATACGATTCTACACTATTAAATGGTATTCATCAGTTGTCCACAAAAATTTAACAGCAACTCAAAAAGAACATTACAGAAAAACAGAAAGAATATACCAAAAATGCATTAAAATCGATTATGATCTAACATTGATAATAATAATAATAATAATAATAATAATAATAATAATAATAATAATAATAATAATAATAATAATAAGCATTTATTTGTAGATAAACAGTCACGGCTGATCATAATACTTACAAAGGGATAAAAAAGCATATAAAAGGCATTAAGTCACAGCTACGAAAAACGCGATACACAAGATGGAAGGAAGGAGTTCTTATATCGATCTGTTTTACAAAATATAATGCTGGATGAATTTCTAAGTTTTGATATCGTCTCATTCGAGCGCTGTGGTATCCTTTCTCTCAGGATCGTCGGCAATCTTTGAAATTGTCTTTGATACATGATGAAACGTCTGGTGCTCAGGTTTTCTAGCCCATGTTTCATCAAAAGGCCTTCATAATTATAATTGTGGCACTCGACTGGAATGTGTTCTATCATGCGGATTACTCTTCTCTGAACAGATTCAAGAGCATTTGATTGTGCTTTTGTGATGTTGAAATGCCATACAGGAGCGCCATATTCCAGAATGCTGCGTATACAAGCACAATAAAATTTAACAACATCTGCATCTCCGAAACCTGATTTCATCATTTCACTAACGAAATGTACTCTCATCTGTGCTTTCTTCATTATTTTCAATATGTGATCTGACCAAGATAATTCCTCATTGATGATGAAACCAAGAATCTTCGTTTGACGAATTGGATTAATTATTTCCCCATCTACTTCTATCTGATTCCAGTTTAGCTGTTTCTTTCTTTTAAAGCTTATTCCCATTTCATTTGTCTTTTTTAGATTTTATCTCATATTGTGTTCTTTTTCCCAATCAGCAACTTCATTTGCTCTCTGAGGAAGTGATGACTGGTTAATGCTATCGAAAGATTCGTGCAGTCGTCAATACACTTCATGTTTGCTGTTAGATCATTAATCATGAGTACAAATGCAAGTGGTCCAAATTTAGTTCCTTGAGGTATTCCAGCTGATATCGACATCCATTGAGAGTAATTATGGTGGTACTTCACGCGCTGCATACGCTGATGTAGAAAACCAGATAACCATTTACAAAGCCACACAGGAACATTCATGTCAAGTAGTTTGCGAACAAGAATGTTGTGGTCAATTCGATCGAACGCTTTAGAAAAATCTATTAGAAGAACTCTACTTATATACTCATGGTCTGCATTCCTCAATAGGTCATCCATCATAGTAAGTATGGCATTTGTAGTTGAGCCGCCCTTTACACCTCCAAATTGATTGGGATCTAATTTGTCACGCACGTAATGCAATATATTTTTCACCATTATTGTTTCTGCAACAACCTTACTGACGACACAAGTAAGACTTATTGGTCTGAAATCGGATTCTAATGTTTTTGGATTTGCTGTTTTACTGAGCACAGTGATGTCGGAGCTTCTCCACATTGCAGGCCATACACCTTCTCTGATTGAAGAGCAAACAATTGACGTAATAGGCCCGGCCAATGTCTGGCAACAGTCTTTCCAAATCCGATTAGGAATACCGTCTGGTCCTAGCGATTTGTGCACTTTAATACTGCTCAACATGTCTTCAACAGACTTCACTGTTGGGAAAATGTGATCAGGAATAAAATGATCATCGTTCTCATTATCAAAAACAGTTTCAGTCAAAGGTTCAATATCTTCAGCAACCGATGCAAAGAAGTTGATTGATTCGATGAAAGATTGAACATTGCCGCTGAATTGACTTTGAATGAAGAAATTTCTGAAATTTTCTTTGACATGTGTTGGCCAAATAGACGAAGTTTCAATTAATCTGACATAGTGCATTCGCAAAGTTTACTTTGTTATTATGACTTTGACATCTTTTCACCTTAAAAGTTGGCTCCAGAGACGATTGAGTAAAAATGGGTAATGCCAAAATAACATTGTGATCCGAAGTTGCAATCGGCGTAACACTTCAACTTTTGAATACATGTCCGGCATGTTGGTGAGAAATAAATCTAAAATAGCATTTTTTCGAGTTGGTGTTTTGACAAGTTGTTACAAGTAAAAGGAACATTTCAAATTACGTACATCGGCACGATTGAAGTCACCAGTTATTATAATTCCAAGCGATTCATGTTTTGTTTTAAGTAATCAAGACCAGTTATTAAATGATTCACTAACTTGCGAGTATTTCCATCTGGAGGATGATATGCATTCACAATTGCTATTGGTGAAAATTTTCGCGGTAAATGTTTCGGACGTATTACAATCCACAGTGATTCTACATCTTCGTCATCGAATTTCTCAATATGTGAGACTGGAATATCAGATGCAAGAAAAATAATCACACCACCACCAATACGATCACCTCTATCTTTTCTGAATATGTCATAGCCATTGATGGTAACTGACTCATTCATAATGTCACTATCTAACCAAGTCTCAGTGATGCAAATGATTTCAGGTTTATATGCTTGAACAAAGGCCTCTAATTCGCTCATTTCATTTATAATTGATCGAATGTTTGACACTAAACACGTTGAAAGTCGTGAGTGTGTCAACCGGAATTAAATGTCATTTGCGTACTTTCGCAACTTCTTCTTTGGTACATATCATACGTCTCTGATTTGCTCTTCGCCTTTTAATGACTTGAATCTGGCGGATATTTTGACAAGAATGTTGCAAATTTTTTATCTTTAGAATAGAAATCAGTCTTTTAGTTGATCTATTTAGTCCAACGCATCCAAGATATCTCATTTTACGTAATGTTTCTAGTGCAACTGATATGTGCAACTTTGGTGAATCCATCGTAGATATTCAAGATGGTAGCTTACGAACTAACCGCACAGATAGCAGAGACGCAGAGCTATCCAACCTTCTACCTTGAGGGCAGTCGATCGAATGATTTTTTTATTATTAATATTTAACCAAATATGTAAAGAAAACAATATTCTACCAAAGTACACCAAAATTAAGTTATACAAGAAAGAACTAGAAGATGAAGAAATGACAAAATCTTTCAGAACAGAACTGATAAAAGCCGAAATCAGTAAAGACAAAGAAAATCTATCAGCAATGAGAAAGGAAGTAACCAAATGCCTAGCTATATATATATATCACCAATTTTTAGAAAATTTCTTTTTAGAAATAGATTGACTGTTCATAGACAGCACATGTTTCATTCTGAATATAGCATTCTGAGCGTTAGTAGACATATTGTGAGCTGTGCAAAAGATCTAGCATCTACGTTTGAGGCTGCTCCTCTATTCGAGATGTCACTTGAAAGCACAAAGATTGACAGGGAATCTATGGAGCACCGAATCACAGCTCTGTTAAAGCCTTCATTAAATGACTATTGATTTTGAATTTTCAGTTTGATATCTATTTTGTGTATATAGATAATAATGAAAATAAAGTCTTGACAAGCTTCCGAAGTTAGGGAGCGAAACCAGTTAGGAATGTAAGAGTTTTGAGTTTTCATTGGGTTTTGGCATCATTTAACCATTTTAATTCTTTTATTTACTTCTTATATATATTTAAGTAACAACAGTCAACGATCTAGATGACATTTTGATTTAATTATATATATATATATATATAAATAAGAAATGTGCGCTCCTGCCCCACCGAGAATTGTACTCTCCTGCCCCACTTGTACATGAAGGGACCAGGGCCTACAGCAATCGTCGGACCAAGCATTTGGAGGTGCTCTGACTGTCATATATCTTCATTCATATCAGTACATATCACTTCACAGCACAATCATATTCCGCAAAAGCTAACTCTAAATACGAAACTTGAGAGCCTACAGCAATCGTCGGACCAGGCATTTGGAGGTGCTGACAGCCATAGAACTTCTTTCACAACAGTACATATCAATGCACAATCATATTCCGCAAAAGCTCATACGTGCGGCAGGAGAGTCAGTGGGGCAGGGGTGCACATGGGGGCAGGAGCGTACAGTTGTGGGGCAGGGGCGTACATTTCATATTCGTCCGTGGGGTAGGAGTGTACAAGTGGGGCAGGAGCGCACATTTCTTATCTATATCTATATATATATATATATATATATATATATATATATATATATATATATGCGATAATAATTACGACACTTAGAAGTAAACCAAAAAACCAAATTGTTTGCCAGATCGGTTTCTGCCTACATGTGTATGTCTAGGCTTCTCAAGGGCTAAATGAAATTTATTTACATTATAAAATCATCAAATAGCTTCCAGAATTACATGCATGTCATGTATAGATAGACATAGACTTCAAATAATTAAAATCTAATTGGGTAGGTATGAGAAGGAGGATAGATATTTAATCAGATGTAGGCTGTCATTATCATAGATCTTGGTTTAGCAATGGTTGCAGGATTTTTATTCAGACCTTTTCTTTTTCTTCTCTGTAACTTTCCCCACAGTTGGCGGGTAACTTTAAAAGCGGCATCACATCGAGTTTAGGCTCATAGTTTCTAGAACAGCTATAGTTTCTTGACTCACTTTCAGAATTCTATATTGTTCATCGTTAATTTGTTGTCTGTGTGTTCGAGTTCTTGCACGTAGTGTATCTCCCGATTGTCCGACGCCTAATGCTTTGCAATTGCGGCACTGGAGTACATAAATTACATCTTTAGAAGCACAATTCATGTTCGCTTTTACATGAAATGTTTTGGCAGTGTTATAAGTTTCATATGAGGAAAATTTTCCTGTTATGATGGACGGACAACATTGGCATCTAGGATCTTCACATTTTGTGACACCATCTAACGGAGTTCGACTTCTTTTTGAAATAAGTTGTAAAAGTGAAGGTGGTTGTTTAAAAGAAGACCGTATTTTATAATTCTTAAATGTGGTTGTTAGTTTCAGATTCGAAAAAGCTGGATTGATAATGTCTGATCGAAAGTCCATAAGCTTACTTCTGTTTGGTCGAATATAAAAGTTGATGAACTCGGCTACATTAAGTTAGAATCTCCACCTGACTTAAAATTTCGACCATAATTTCTAGCAGACACGCTCCAACCAGTCACCTGAACTATTTACTGGATGAGCTCCTAAAGCCTCTGGTCTCTTCCTTGAAAAGCTATTGTAGAGATTCGTTCGACTTCATTTCAAAATTACCAAATACTACCTCTGAAAATTTCATGTTGATATCTTTCGACGTGACATCTTTATATACTAATATCAACCACTCGTTAGGAATTAATGCGATTGAATATTGGGTAACGATGCCTTTGGTGATATTGATGAGTTTTTGACATTTTTGAATTATTGATGATAAAATTAAATTTACGTCTGAAAGGAGGACGGATAAAATAAATTTCTTAGACGTTTTATTTTATCAAGAAAAGGGAAAAAATTGAGAGATATTTATACTAAACTGATAGATAGTCACAATAATGTTTCATTTTCTTCGTGCCATCCTCGGCATATATTGCGAAATATCCCATATAGCCAATCGTATTCAACGAATCATCTCAAAAGAAAGTATGCGGGAAACAAGACTTAAAGAAATGCAAACACGACTCAGAAATTTGGGATATCCACAGCAATTGATACAAGATGATGCTATCAAGAAGTCAAGAAGTGATGTAAAACTTGAGAATGAAAATGACACTAACAATATCATTCCATATACTCGCACATATAATCCCAATAATCTCAGTGTATTTAAAGACATTATCAATCCAGTTTTTTCGAATCTGAAACTAACAACCACATTTAAGAATTATAAAATACGGTCTTCTTTTAAACAACCACCTTCACTTTTACAACTTATTTCAAAAAGAAGTCGAACTCCGTTAGATGGTGTCACAAAATGTGAAGATCCTAGATGCCAATGTTGTCCGTCCATCATAACAGGAAACTTTTCCTCATATGAAACTTATAACACTGCCAAAACATTTCATGTAAAAGCGAACATGAATTATGCTTCTAAAGATGTAATTTATGTACTCCAGTGCCGCAATTGCAAAGCATTAGGTGTCGGACAATCGGGAGATACACTACGTGCAAGAACTCGAACACATAGACAACAAATTAACGATGAACAATATAGAATTCTGAAAGTGAGTCAAGAAACTATAGCTGTTCTAGAAACTATGAGCCTAAATTCGATGTGATGCCGCTTTTAAAGTTACCCGCCAACTGTGGGAAAAGTTACAGAGAAGAAAAAGAAAAGATCTGAAAAAGAATCCTGCAACCATTGCTAAACCAAGATCTATGATAATGACAGCCTATATCTGATTAAATATCTATCCTCCTTCTCATACCTACCCAATTAGATTTTAATTATTTGAAGTCTATGTCTATCTAAACATGACATGCATGTAATTCTGGAAGCTATTTGATGATTTTATAATGTAAATAAATACATTGGCTTCCTTCTTTTTTGCGTGCAAAGTACGGGACATCGGTCATGGTCTATAAAGCTTTGAATGGATTGGCACCATCTTGCATCAGTGACATGCTATCGTTTCGCAGTACCGTGCGCTCTTTGAGATCGACCGAGAAAAATCTGCTCAGTATTCCCTTTAGCCGAACCAAGCTAGAAAGTACTTGTTTTCCGTCCGTGCGCCATTCATATACAATAAACTTCCTGCTACCATAAAACAATCACAAGCTCTTAGGTCATTCAAGCATTTGTGCTTTGATCATTATTTCTAATTTGTAACGAGTTAACTTTCATCATCTTTTTCATTGTTTATTACCAACTGATCTTCTTATCTTGATATTTTTTGTGTGAGAGCGTTGCTCGGCCATTTTGTAAAAAGGATTCTTCCTAAAATGCTCCGAGGATAAATAAAGTTCATTTTTATTATTATTATTATTATAAATAAATTTCATTTAGCCCTTGAGAAGCCTAGATATAGGCAGAAACCGGTCGGGCAGACAATTTGGTTTTTTTGGTTTACTTCTAAGTGTCGTAATTATTATCGTATATGTTTTACCATTTTTGAACCGTTGTTTTCATTATCATATATATATATATATATATATATGTGTGTGTATGTGTGTAAATAATACTACAAAAGAGAAAACAACTTTCATCAGCTGCCGATCGATTTCAGCCGTTTCTGGCTTGTCAAAGCAATGAACTGATTTATTCAACGAAATTGTACAGAAATTTCAGATATCATATCTAAATCAAAGAAATCAAACAGCGTTGAGGCAAGGATGAAAAAATTAATGAACACAGCTTCCTTGCACTCACGGTCCAAGCGATTAGCGTCCGGGGACAACTGAAAGAAAGGAATAGCACTAAAATGACCGCCACCACAGCTCGCTATGTGTTTACTGACACTTAGCACACAGTATCTGCTGTCCTTGATTTGCTGGCGATGTACCGTCAGCCGAATATCGACAGCCTTATGCAAAAATGGCCTAACTGCCACTTAGGCCAAAATTGAACTATTATACAGCAATAATCCTTATTTTGTTTGTCATCGATTAATCATCAACATTTAAAAAAGTTATCGTTGGAAATGCTAATTTTTAGCATAAATGCATTTTGGCCTATCTAACATTGTCAGTTAGGCCATTACGCAGAAATAACTCAGGTTCACATGTAGGGTACTTCGACAATTGCCAAAACTTAAATTTGTTCGGCATCGTTGCAGGAACACGTAGCGACCATGAAACTCATATTAACAGTAGCTTTTTCTAAATAGATGCCAAGCGTGCTACTTCTTCATTATGACGCACGCTGCCTGTGGGAAGATAGTGGTCGCACACTGTGCACTCAAAATTGCGTTGTGTGACGGCACGCAGTAGCTTGTCGATAGAGATGAGAGCCATCAGACAGAGGATCATTCTGACATTGATCAGCCTGTTGTTGACCTTGACTTTCCTACATTCAAGCGTGTTAGGTATATCAATATCAACTCGATTGTTAAGTGTGGACTTCGTTTATCGTGGATATGAAAAGTAGAGGGATGCTCATGGTACAGGCAGCCTGCAAAAAACGACGAATTGGTAAGTTTTTAAGAATCGGCCCATTGATGTTTCAGTATTACCGATAGTACAAGAAATATTTGTCAAATATCTAAGTTATGTAGGGTAGTTTATAAAACTCTTAGTATAATATTATAATCAGTGCTACATGTTAGAATAATGTATCATAAATTAGGTATTATTCAAATAGGATATCCAAATAATTTCAATTTAGAATTCTTGAATATTCACTATGTTATGGCATTATTTTCATTATGACATTAATTTCTACATACACGTATTATTTTAGTTTGCAACTTTATAAAGCATGTACATACCATAAATTGATTTTTTATTGAGTTCTATATCCATTTTATGAATCATTTCAATAAATACATATGGTTATAATACTTGTATCGAACACTGATCAATCTAGACATTTCTATGTAGACAGGTATAGCTAAGAAGGAATCAAGAACGTGATAACTTCAATATCAAATGTTTAGCTGACATCAAACAAATGTCTATTTTTACAAGCATATTTTACTTTCCAGAATTAACTGTGAACCCCCGCTCAATGCCCTTGACGCCTAATGAAGTTTTCCGGACGTTATTACACGAGCAAGGTATGTCGAAACTAACTTTTCATTCGTGCTAAGAAACGAATAAATAATTGAAATGATATTTTTCTTCCAATGAAATTATGCATTTATGAAGATCAAATTAGATCGATATGCAAAAGTATTCTAATTAAAGAAATATAGTCAACTATTAAATATATCATGGCTATATTTTTGGCTTTGCAAAACAAGGAAATACATAGCTGCTCGTTATATGTTTCGCAACATGTTTCGAATTGATATTTAATAGGAACTTCGTGAACATTTATTGAAAAATTCAGGTTAAGCACAATATGACCATAGCTGTGCATAGCCCATAGATTCTAACAACTTTTTTAGTCAATAGCTAAATAAAGATAATTAACTTTTATTAATATTCATGTATTTTGCGTCTGGTGGCCGGAGGCTATGATCAAATTATGATTTTCATATTTAGAATCATATTTTGCGTCCTGGTGGCCAGAGGCTATTGTCAAATTATGATTTTCATTTTAATGGGTATGCTTTGTTCTACACAATTAAAATATACATGTAATAGTTGAGCATTTAGTATCCATTGTTACTATTGTTTGTTTTCCTTTCAGATACAAATCATGGAGATGAGATGTCCGTTGTCAGTCATGGAGATGAGATGGTCGTTGTCAGTCATGGAGATGAGATGCCTACAGTTGGCAAAAGAAAAAGGAAGTATGAGAAAAGAAGACCTGACCTGTGGAAACGAAATCGAACCAAGCGTCTAAGAGAAATGGGAGAACCATACAACAACAAACCGGCTCGATCCATGGGAGGGCCTTGTACATCGAATGGTTGCAAAATCTCATCAAGAGCTTGCTGTAATATCACAGAAGAACAAAGAATGAAAATATTCGACAATGTTTGGGGTAAGATGAAGACATTTCGAGAAAGGAAAATATACATCAAAAGCCTCATCAAGTCAGCAGAACCAAAACGCCGTACATCAAGAAGTGATTCTCGCAGATCTAGGAGCTTTTCGTACAATTTGGAAGTGGACGAAAATTCTTATCATGTCTGCAAGAGCCTGTTTTGTTCAACAGTTGGCATTCCACAAAGAGCTATTATGCGTTGGATGTCAGAGGAAGCTAATGAATCTCTCATATCACCAGAATCGACCAGTTCTACTCGAACAGTCGCAAATAGGATCACTGAGGAAGTCACTGCTAACCTAGAGACATTCTTGAATAGTAGAACTACAATGCCATCGCATTATTCCAGAGCAATATACCAGGTCCAGAAATTTCTTGAATCTGGGAAGACATTGTCTGGTCTATTCAAAGAATACCAAACGAGTGCACAAGCTCTAAACCAAAAGCCAGTGGGTTACAGTTCGTTTCTCAAGAAGTTCCACTCCATAGGGTTCGCCGAAACCCTGAACCATACGTTGTTCATTATTTGAACCATTCCTATTTTAAAAAGGGGTTTCAAAACCTATATGTGAAGTCAATAAGATCCGGAAAGAATATCGGAGACGCAAAAGTTAATGAACTATCAGCATTGAAGTACACAATGACAGGCGAAATGTACTTCAAATTAAAAGGAGAAAAGGAGTGGTCACTTTTACCACAAAGAATAAATCGTACATCGACCCTTCTCTTGAACCAAATGTTCCCGTCGCATCTGGAAATATCGGAGCGGAAGTATCAAGATCTTCAGGTACTCAAATCAGTGATCCCAAGTGAAAATCATGCATTTTATGATAGCCTTCCTCACTCTTGATAACTTTTGCAATCTTTTGAATAGTTTTTTGTTTACATTCTAACTAATAAAAATAACGATGAAAAATTAATCGTTTTCATTGAGCTCCTTTTTAGATTATTCTCGATTAATGGGTGAAATGGAGTAGGATGGTTTCAATATTTACTTCCTGATGTGTTTGAACTGAAAGTAACAGCCATGTATACAAATCTTTCATTATAATAATTAAATTTTTCCCCATAAAATTAGGCCTACAATTAGATTATCTTTTCAAGTCAATACTTATAGGCCTAATGTATGTAATTATCATCACACAAAATACTTATCTAATTCTGTAACATAATATGAAAATATAAATGAAACAAATCATCGATGTATCTTAATTTTGTGCAAAAATGGCCTATCTACAGAAAATTAATGCAAAATTGGCCTATCTGCAAAAACAACCTATTGGCGAACCAGTATAGCGAAAATGAAGTGATCCTCTGTTAGATATACTAATCTTGACATAACACACGAAAAAACTATATTGTTTACCTGGAAAATAAAAAATAGGAAGGTTTATTTCAATTTTCTCGAAAGTGGAAAATTGCAGATAGGCCATTTTTGCATAAGGCTGTCGATATGTCGAAATACATCCACCGTTTTTGCCGATGTAGAATATTTTACATCCTCCACAAATCGTTTTATAAATTACGTTTGTTGATTTACAATTCATGTTTTTTCGAATGTTAAATGTCTTTGTGCCAGATGGGATTTCGAAATCAAATTTGTTGCCTTCAATTATGATGCTGCAACACTTGCATCTTGGCTCGCCACATTTCAACACTCCACTAATTGTTATCCGGTTATTCTGTGACAATATAGATTGAAGAGATCTAGGTTGTCTGTAGGCTCTCATGAAATTACAATTTTGGAATGGAGTTAGAAGATTTAATGTATTTGAAATAGGACGTATAACTTTATTATATATGTCTGGGTTACTCCTGTTGAACTCGTGTACAAATGGAAAAATGTTCTTTTTGTTTTGCTTGTTGTTATTGCTGACATCAGAAGATTTGGCTTTATCAATCGCATCATTAATAAGCGAAGAAGGATAATTCAAAGTCAGTATACGAATTTTTAATTCCCTGTAACGGTAAGTTCTTGTATCCTCATTTGAAACCATAATCTTTATGCGACGTGATAAGTTGTAATGAATGTTTTTGATAACATGAAGGGGATGAGCGGAATGGAAGGGAACATAGCTCATTGTGTCAGTTTGCTTTCTGTATATGTCTGTGCTTATTAATCCATTGACTGTGTCTTTTGTAACCATCACATCAAGAAAATTAAAAGAATCCGTGTTCATTTCATAATTAAATTTGATAGATGAATCTAGGTTATATACTATACTTTTGAATAATTCTAATTCGCCGTATTTGTCATCCCATATGATCCAACAGTCTTCGAGAAACCTTTTCCATGAGTTGATAATTAATTCACATGTGTCAGGAAAAACGGTTTGAACAATGGAGTACATTTTTTTGAGAAAACCCATAACTAACGTGGCGTATGTGGGTGCGACCTTAGTCCCCATGGCCGTCCCGGAGATTTGAATATAAAAATCGTTTTCAAATGAAAAACAGTTATTTTCTAGGATCAATTTGAGTCCTTCAATGATGGATGAATGACTTATTCGATTTGGTATGATTTCTAGATACTTATCTAGCCAAAAGCCAATCGCCAAGTAACCAAGATCGTTAGGTATGCTGGTGTAAAGGGACACCACATCAAAGCTGATGAAATTAGATTCTTTATGGATAGTCTTTGGTAAAATTTGAAGAAAGTGGTAGGTGTCTCTGCATACATATATATAATAGGGTGGTGCTCAAAAATGAAAAGTCGGCATATCTGCCGGCCACCCACCATTTTTTTCCGTTCTATCAGTGAATGTCACACAAAAAATCTCGGCTCCTAAAGAAATTTTCGATTCTCTCAACGGTCTGTCCGGATACGTGGAGAACCACATCATGCATTCCTAAAGATGAGTTTAAGAGGTCACGCATAGCCCCGTATATTTCATCAGATATTAATAGGCCTGCAGTAAAGCATATTTTACTTATTATAGTCGCTTTTAATTGGTCACTTTAAATTCATGAAATCAACTGAAATTACATGATATTGATCAAGTAAGACTGAGGTGAACCTGTTGCATCATAAGGGCATATTGCTAGAATATCTGTTGCAGCATATTTCGTACATCACTTTGAGCATACTGTCACTTTTTTGGAATCAGGGAACTGCTGACGATGTTCAGCCACAACTTGCAAGAGAGCTTGTTTCTGCTCTTCGTCATAGGTCAGGAGATTGTTATAGCCCTTCATTAAAGCCACTCCTCTTTCAGCACAATCGTTGACAACCCGTACACTAGAGATCAAACGCTGGTCAGATAAGTTTGTTTGATCACTAGTCCAAGTTGCAGGATCACTTTGTAAGTATGATGCCTCAAGACCAAAAATATTGAAGAAGTGACGGCTTTCTGTAACTCTGAAAGTTCAAATAATAGACACATTCTGAATCGATTCGGCAGAAGAATGCCGTGAATTAACCCATCGAATTCTGCAATGCCTACTACCAACACCAGGAGTGTTCGGAAGCTGAGCAGAACTGCACGATAGTTAAGATGTCATAACTAATTTATCAAACGTTTGCTCTAAAATGTTCATCTCTTAAAATTTCCTTTTCAATTTGCAATTCTAAAAGAATGTTAATTCCGGTTGCATATTCAATGTTGACATCCTTTACAGGCATCAAATAGTATTTTCAGAATTTTAGGCTCCAACCGATGCCCTCAAGCGAATAGAAGAATAAAAATTCATACTAACGATAGACAAGTTTAACCCATTAGTGCCTGGGAATTAATTTTTTAGATTTAATTATTTTTGAACATTATTAACCCCAACAACATGAAAAACAACTATCATTTCCTTTACAGGCATCAAATAGTATTTTCAGAATTTTAGGCTCCAACCGATGCCCTCAAGCGAATAGAAGAATAAAAATTCATACTAACGATAAACAAGTTTAACCCATTAGTGCCTGGGAATTAATTTTTGTAGATTTAATTATTTTTGAACATTATTAACCCCAACAACATGAAAAACAACTATCATTTCCCTTAGAAACATTTTGATAAACAATCATATCGATTCCTAGGATTGGGTCGTTTTCGACCCACTCGGAACAAATAACTCTAAAAATGTTTACTATCAACATTCAACAAATAATCAAAATAACAGTTTATCAAGAATATACAAACCAAAATAGACAATTTACAGCAGTTTCTGTGGCAAGAATATACACAATTATCAATGTAGTTTGCTATAAAAGTTCCGGTGCATGCGTGCAAGTTGCGTACTTCGACTAATTTTGACTTATCTGACTGCAGATAAATGAAACAATTACAAGTGCATACATATATATAGAAAAATGGTTTATAAAGTATGATAGCTTACGAAGCAATCCTCGTGAAGATTTACTTTACACTTCAAGCAAGAATTCACCGTTTTGTTTCCACATACTCGACATCGAAGTCGAGATGAGGAGCAAATGAAATGTCCTTTGCCATCGTACCGAGGATTTGTATTCTCGGTCAGGCATGAAGGTCGATATCTCTTCGGTTTGCGATCCTTGCCATGTTTTTGTAAATATTCGAGCACAACGCGTCTCCTGAACTCCAGCAAATCCATATTTGAACCTTTTGATTCCTTGAATAGAATCCTGGCATTGTTCAACGAGATGTCTATGTCCCATCGATACAAAGGGTTCCACCATTTTCGACTCCGTATACGGACCTTGTATTTATTGGTATTTTGGTTCATCCTATCGGACCCTCCCATGTACCTGTTATATTCCGAAACGGAATGAGGTATATCGACAGATATGCTTTTCTTCAAATTGGAACTCTATCGTCGAGCTTGTCCTACTGGATCCGCATTGTCAAAATTTGATATTTGTGTGACGACAGCATTATCCAACCATCGGATCAGATTCGAGCCACCCCAGGTCATGAAATACCTCAAACTTGCCTCTTGGCTGCTTTTTCATCTTACATTTGGGAGTGACTGGGCATCTCATGATCATGTTCTCTCTGAGAGTCCCAGTCGCAAGAATTTTTCGGTGAGATACCTCGTCCATGAGAGAAACAGAAGAAAAATAATGATCAAAATATAATTGCGATCCAGCCGTCAAAAGTCTGCAAATCCAAGAATCGCACTGTTAGGAAGAGTGAATTCTTCTGAATATTTCTGAGTGAAACTGTTCGGACATTTCCCACAAGAAGGATCAAAGTTGATGAGGTATCCATTCGATAGATTGTGAGTCCACACTTTGAATCCGTATCGTATCGGCTTGTTCCTGATACACTGCTTAGCACCATGTTTACCAAAATATTCTACCATGCTTTCGTCAACAGAAGAGCACTGAGTCCACTGACAGTATTTCAAGCACGCTTTTTGGGTGATATCAAAAATCGTACGCAACTTTGTGAACTAATCGTCTATATTCAATTCATTGTTGTTCTTGAAATGAAAGTATTGAAGAATTTTGTCAAATGTGTCACGCGACATAACTTTTTTAACCAAGCTATTTCCCATATCTTCATACTGAGGAGGTTTAAGTACCTGGGTTCGAGTTCGTACACTATCAAGAGAGTAGTTAAATTTTTATGTATGATATGGTCCAGTTTTTGTTTTGCATTTCCTATTTTCGTCATTACGTGAGCTGAATTATTTTCAAGTGCAATACGTTACTGGTAAATTTAAAAAACATGAAATACTAACTATAATAGTTCTTATTAAAAAACGCATGTTTCTACATGTATTTGTAGAGCTTTGGAAAGCTCCATTTGGAAAAAAGAACTATTAAAAATTTTGAAATATCAAAACAAAACCACATGTAGAAGAAAAATGTTATATACAGCATGATTTTATCAAAATTTTGTCTAATTATTCATCATAGATTTCATGAATCTTATGCGAATTTTAGGGTTATTTGTTCCGAGTGGGTCGAAAACGACCCAACATCAGTTTTGCATAAAACAGTGTAAAACCTCATTAGGAAATGCATTATAGATGCATTTCTAAGTGAAGTTAATGTGACAACGAAATAGAAAATCCCCATGAATACTTTTGAAACATCGGGTAAAACTATCTCTGACATTTGCGAAAAAACCTCATTTTTTATAGATTTCAAAAATCGACAAAAAGAAGCAATTGATTCAGTTTGAGAGCAAATATCTCTGATCACATTTCATAAGATCATCTTGAAATGTGTGTCATTACTCAGTAGACATAACATGTATATAATATATGGCAACAGGCATATGAATTAATTGATTAGCAGTTCAGAAACATTCGATCCGCTCAAATGTAATGGGTTAAGCACTCTTGCTACTTATGCATTGATAAAAGTAGTACTCATCCATTTTTAATACTAATGAACGGATTCTTCCACCGAGCTATATACACTATATTTCATGATGCTGGATGTCAATTTTCTAAATGATTACACTAGAGCTACATTTTTTCGTCAAATTGGGCACTCCATGTAACTCATATGCTGCAATTTCAAGCAGTGGTTTGGTCACAGTTGCTTGGAATTTTCTCAAAAACGTGTTGAAAATTCCAAGAGTAGCCAAATTTTGAAAAACGTGGGAACCATATTACAATAAAACAGCTACACGGTAAACTCCTCGCCACGAAAGCTGCCACGAACTCGCCACGAAACGAATAATTGTTGCCGACTCGTGGCAGGAAACTTGTCGCAACTAGTCGCCACTAGCCGCCACGAAAATCCGCCGAAGATGAGAGACCGCTTCAATCATTGATATAATCGCTTAAAATATTCTACAACATCGACATGCTGCATTCTAGAAGCAGATTTACACAGTTCTATGGGATTTCGGTGAATATCCCTCGATATTCTAGGATTTGCAATATTTTGTTTAAATGTCGATGTGAATGTGATGAAGTTTCTTCCATAGTGTCGCCACCAACTCGGCAACACTGACCACGAATTGAAACTATCGACTGAAATTAGCGAGAAATGAACCAAAAAAATCTTTGAATATTTCTGAGGAGTCTGGTGAGTAGATTGTTCAGCTTGATATCAATTAGGAAGATAAATTGCATCGTTTTAGACATGCAGACATTTGTTTTGATGTATATGTTTTTGAGCAATTTGAATGGTTTTGAGAAATTTAGATTTTACAATAGATTAGACAATTTGAGAATTTTAGATTCAATGTAGAATGTTGCGCTGTTCTATATGTGAGTCGAATACATTCGGGAGACATGTGTATCTTTCTCACGCTGAAAGGTATCTTGACAACAAATGTATTAATCACATGGTCAGGTAAGAAAATCAGTGATGATAAACATATCAGATTGTGGATGATAGAATGTAAAAGTTGATGTAGTCGGATTTTTTCATCTATATCAATTACTTCATGTATACTAATTCTCCTTCGGTAGCTTTTCATGGTCGGTAATGAGACATTTTCAGATGAAGTAGGCCTAACTGAAATTCACCGAGTAAATTTATATTGAAAGTCTAGATTTTCACTCAGCTGCACCGTAGGACGTGGACAGTTTCTGTAATGAGCACTTCTTTGTCGGCCTTTACATTTAGCGCAGAGCTAAAGTCCTATGCCTAAAATGCTCATTTTCAATTATAATTCTCCACCAAAATAAAGTTTGTCTTCAGTGTTACAAATCATCCATGCTATGTTTGCAAGCGTCACTATGGTTTTCATGGAAAAATTTGATTTTAGTCAGCTGCTGTTTTGACTTGGTATGCTGTTTCATGAGAACAACTTCAGAAAACGCATTTCCCATGCTTTCTGAAAGCTTCGTTCTCATTGGTTCACTGCAGTGATTTATTCAGCCAATTAAATCACTTGCATGAAGTATCTCCCTGTCGCTATCGTTAAGTGGGAGCTTAGTCACTCACAGAGGTAGATTTTGATGCATTACATCGAATAAACTAGTAGCTCCTTTAACATTGCACTTCTTCTTAGTAAATTTTAAACTTGTGATTTACCAATGCGAATAAAACGCGGCTGAAAGCGTTGCCAACGCGTTGGTAAAGTTGCATTCGTTGTCCTGCTTCATAAAAAGCTAATGAATTGTCTTTCATCGCTCTTTCAGCTACAAAATGATCCAAATTACTTAATATGGCTAGAAATATGTATCAGAAATTCGGAATGTGTCTTCCCTCGTTGCCACGCTCTTGGACAGTTTGCTTCAAAATTTAATAGCACATTTGTGAACGTTTCTTTTCTAAAGATGCTAGTTTCCAAATTATTCGTAATATTTATTCTAACATCCAAGAATGCTATACTATTGCCTCCCATATCTACATTAAATTTTAAATTTTTGTGTTGTCTATTTAAAAATTGGTGAAACCGTTCTACTTTCTTTATATCATCAAAAACGCAAATGCAATCATCTACAGATCTTGAGTAATAAAGTGGACTGCATTCTTCATTCATCCAATTTTGTTCCATATGTGACAAAAATAGATTTGCGAGTGTAGGAGCAAGGGGGGAACCCATACTTACACCATCTATCTGCTTAAACATTTGGTCATTAAATAAAAATTGACCACTCGTGGCAAACAGGCACAGTTTTTTAAATACATCCCTGCCAAACAAAGGCTTATTAGTTGAATTCTTATCATAAACTAAATTAGCCGCCAGCTCAATTGTTTCATTTACAGGTATGTTCGTGAACAGTGATTCAACATCATAACTAATTAAAATATGTTTGTCATGAAAAAGTTCTTGATTTTTATTAATTTCTTCTATCAAGTGAGAGGTAGAATTCAACATATGTTTCGAATTTATATGTGGTTTTATTAGATTATCTAAAAATTTTGCCAAATTGTAACTTGCAGAGCTAATAGTACTTATTATTGGTCTCATAGGTTTGTTATCTTTGTGCACTTTCACAGTACCATAGAGCCTACCGGGCTCACTGCCAGAAGGCCTAATAAACTTGTACGTTTTCTCATCAATACATCTACGCAAATACTTATAAATGTAACGATACAATCTGCCTTCCTCGGTTACTGTCGGATGTTTGCGAATGTCATCCTCATCATATTCAATTTTTTGGAATTTAGTTACGTCTTTTAAAATATCACTCATTTTTTTGTTGTACTCAAATGAGTTGACTATCACCAATCCATTCCCCTTATCAAAGGAACACACTTTTATATCCTTGCGTTTCGCCAACTTTTCCAGTACTTTGTGGGTTTCACGATTGTATTTATCATTACATATCTTTTTTCCAGCTTTAAAGAAGTGAGTTGCAGCTTCCTGAATTTCACGTTTTACCACTGGTGTTAAATTAAATTCATTTTCATTTTTAATGTTAACAGCAATAGCTTTTTCTAATTGATATTTAATCTTATCATTACAAATATTTTTAGGAATCACATTATCTTTAAGGCCAAACCTTAGTACTTCACGCTCTTTTAGGGTTAATTCATAGTTACTTAGATTAACAAGGCAATCCGGAGATTTGATCCGATTATTTAACCATAACCGTTTTAGTTTATCATTATGTTTATTTTCAACCTCCTTCAACTTAGGTTGAATACTACGTATCACTATCAGTTTCAAGTCCACAAGTCTAAACCAGGACAATTGATCCTTAATTTTGCAAGTAATGTCATCAATTTGTTTGGTGTTATGTTTAATCATTTTTTGTACATATTTAATCTGAGCTTCAACCACTAGTCTATCACAATTATCAGCAATCTGCGACAGCGATTTAAGCTTCGGAACTTTGATCGTTAAGAACTTTGGTACAACTTTTAGGAAAATACATTTCTCAAAGTACGCAAGGTCAAGTTGCAAGTTTAGCTTTTTCTCAGTCAACTTTTCAAATTTTCGAAAATAACTCACAGGAATGCCATACAAGCTCTCCAAACAATGAAAGTACGTGGCTGTTTTTACACTCTTATATAGCCATAGTAGCATACAGATCAGTATGTTAGAAAACATCGTCACAGTGTTATGTCTTTATTGCAGTAAAACTAATCTCGCTAAAAGACCTCAACGCGTTTCGACATTAACAAAATGTCCTTCTCAAGAGTTCAATACTCATTAAAATTCACAAAATACACTGGACTATGCACAAGAGACTTACATGACAAATAAAAACTTCTGCACTTTAGGCTCCGGCTTGAAAGTGTAGTCCACACAAATACTGAACAGGAAATGACAGCGCGGAACGCCAAACACTTAGAAAATGAATCGTCTTCACACGGAGTGATCACAGTCTGCAATGATAGAAACATGATTGGATCGAAAGTTATTCATCAACAATCAATACATCAGGCCATCCAACGCAATTACCAACTGTCACTTACCTGTCAATTACCCACTGGCAATAGTAGTAACCCCGTGGTGCCAAAAACAAGGACAAAATGTGAAAGGATGAGTCATCATGCTGACTCAGCCCTCCCTCTGGAAGGAAGGAAGGAAGGAGGAGTGATGAGGCAAGGGGTGGAATCTCGGAAGGATAGAGTGAGAAACGGCGGGTTTTGGTGGTTTTGGGATGAAAAAGGCTGGAAATCGTCATGAAGGAGGTCTCGGATGGGAAATTGGAGTTCAGATGTGGGATCTACGTGAAATTTTGGTTGGGGAAGGATGGAATGAGGAGCAGCAAGGGGCAGAATCTCTGAAAACGGCAGAGTTGGAAAAAGGAAGGGTTGGGTGGTTTTGGGATGAGAAAAGTCGAATTTCGTCATGAAGGAGTGTTCGGATGGGAAAACGGAGTACAAATTCGGACGTTTTGGCCACTTTTGGGTCTAGGAACGTCTTCCCAAGTCAATCGGAGAGAAAAAGTCCTGAACCCCCCTGTCAAACTTCCAACTTTGGTGTCAGAGATGGTAGAAAGTCGTGCAATAGCTCGTTTGAAAGCTAAGAGTGAGACAAATTCAATGGAAAACATGGCTTGTTCGTATCTGCCTTCGTTTAGAGATGAGACATTATTGAAATTTTGGACATTGACGAAAAAACGACAGAGTTAGAATTTTTATGAAAATCGCTCTTGCGGGTGAAGCAAGCGTCGGACGGAAAAACAGAGACCAGATTTGGCATCAGCGTGCCATGTTGCACCTGAATGTCATTCATGCTATGTCTCCGAAGTGAAAGGAAGAAAGATGACAGAAGCAGTAGAGTTTACGAATGAATTTTGTTCACTACGTTTTCATTGACAAAGTCTTCGTGGTGTGATTAGGGACTACATCATCTCCTTTCATCATGAAAAGGCATCCTTAGAATTTGCTATCGCTAAAGGTTACTTCGTTTTCCAACAGCTCATGGACAGCTTGATGAATAAAGATGTGAAAGGACGTTTATTTGAAGAGATTGAATTTGAGAAAGTGACTGATGAACATGCAGGTGAACGTGTAGTGTTTCATTTTGCATCATATTCTGCAGAGACGATACATGATCCCAAAGATTTCTATCAGCGACACATGGCGAAAATTGCATCTCGACTAGATTCTTTTCATGAGCATGGATCCTACTTCCTCTTATGTCGCATAAAACACATTCATATTCAACTCAATGTGCTAAACTAGATTTGACTACCAGATTTGGGAAAAGCATTCATGAGTCAGTCGTCCGCGTGCCTCCTTTTCCTGCCGCAACGAAGTCAGGGGAGAAACGGAGGCCTCTGATTGGCTCACATAGTGTCAAATGTGGATTCGCAGGAGACTATAAAAGCAGACGTCTCCCCATTTTCTCTTCATTTCATTCTCTTGACTTGGAAAGTGCGTGTGACTTGCTGAAGCCATTCTCCCCTCTCAACTTTGTCTGATCATTCCTGTTTTCAAATTTACAAGTGAGTGTCATGGCTGTCTGGCCTAAACCTTACCAGCATTTTAGAAGAGAGACGCAGGAGAGTGTGTGGCCGATGATTATACATGCTTTTTTGAACCATCGCCACCATCGCCTCCACCACCTAGACGCTTTACGTTTAAGTCTTTTAGGGAATTGAAACGCAATTCGGGTCCTAAGCCCAAGACATTTAATTTACTGGACGATGACGAAGACGTAGACTTTGGTGATAAGCTTTAAATCCTGTGAACGCTGCAAAAGGTCCTCTTAAGGGCCACCTCATATGTCACTGCTAAGCTATCAATTTTCTTTTCTCTGATGATCATGAATGTACTTAGTGGTATTCTTTCGTTACAGACTGCCATGGCCATGAATCCTACTCCAACTGCTGCATCACTGAATCCTCAACATCTCGAGCTGTGGAATCCAAAAATTGAAAAGGTAATTCACGGCTATCCTACCTACAAACAACAAGTGCGCTACAACGGTGTTCGACTCTATCTTCAAACGCCGGCTGTATACTTACCAAAAGAGGATACGCAAGTAAATCGTTGCGGTCAAAACCTGAGTACTCCTATTGATAATTGGTTGCGTCAACAGCTTGGCATTTTAGAACACGTTGTGAGGCAAAAGGATCTTATTCCTACTGAACTATTGCAGTTGTGGCCAGAAAAGAATACTTCTTATTATAAACCATTGTATCGCGGCACTCGCTGCTATATTTTACAAAGCAAGTATTGTAATGTCATTTCATGAGTGACAGTTGAACAGTCAGTTGAAACAGAATTGTCATCGTTAGGTGCAGGCTTTTATTCCTTTCATATTGAGGTACTTGTTGTTTATGTGGGACCTCATCAATCTGACGGTAATTTGATTTCTCTCAATTTGCGCATTGCTCAAATGCATCATCAACTTGAGTTAACAGGACTTGATCACATTGAGAAAGTCATTGATTCTTGTGTCAAAGAGTGTAAAGAACCTGTCACTAAACCTAAACGTCGTCGCACATCAAAGAAAGATGATGCTACCACCAAAGAGAAATCTTAAGTATTGTAATCAGTTAGTATGCACTGAATGTGGAAAACGCGGCCTTGCGCGTTATGTTCAAATAAAACATTGTCATCATGTTGTATGTATCTTTTGTTATGTAAAGGACAGACATCCTTGTAAAGTTCCTGCTCAATGTATTATTTTGTAATGAAGTATTTTTGATATTGTAGGTTGTCATCTTCATAGACAGTGAGGGAATACCCATGCAGGAATTGAGTGCTATTGCAATGAGAGAAAGTGATCAAACTGTTGTTAGTGTATATCATAGATTTGCCTACTGTCCTCCACAAAAAGACGAATGGTCACGACGTCATGTGCATGGACTTGATCCTTCTTTTTTGATTCATATTGGATTTGTAAATGAAACGTATTTGATAAGTGATTTCAAACGGTGGCTGTCAGGTTTTCATATTGTTAAAATATTAGGAAATGATTCTGAACGAGAAGCAACAACACTTCAGTTGCACATTGATAATTTATATGTACCATGTTGGGTAGATCGTGTAAGACAAGACTATCATATGCATTGTGATCAAAAGAAGTTTAGAGATGAAATGATTTTTGACATGGCAATATGTTTCGGTGAGAGACATCACCTGTACAGACCACCATCCCATTGTAATACTAGAAATAAAGCTACCTACATTGCAAATCTCTCTTCACGCTGGCATTGTAGTCTCTATGACGTTTATGAACTGTATCGATATTATTGTCAACAGCATGGGTCTATGTAAAACATGTTTTTACTCCTTGTGAATGAATGATGATCATTTTATGAAGTGTATTCTGTACTTCCGAATTTTGTCTGGTGTTGAATAAACTTACAGTGGAACATGATTGTTATTTCTGTTTTATTCATAGTGGAAGTCATTGAAGCAATGTGAAATCTATAGTTACAACGTTTATGTTGGCGCATCGTACCTTAAGTAACCACATGTGTCATTTGACACCTGATCAACAAGGATTCGATGGATTTTTACAAGATTGGAAACTTACATTTAAAATGAAGATGAATTATATGAAAGTAGTGCTCACTGAAAGCCTTCCTCTCTTCAAAAGATTGATGGAGAGTTTACAACCTCAAGATGAACAGGGTAGACTCGTTGCTTATATAGAGTTGAAAGATTTACAAAAACCACTTCGTTTTGGATCTTATTGCACAGAATGGATTACTCTTAGTGATCAATTTTATGGTCGTCATATGGAGAAAATTATGGAGAGAATAGAGAGACGTTGGAAGGAAATGCAACCGTTGTTAAACATATCATGATTCAACTGAGTGTGTTTACATCCACGACTTTGTTTGATGCGCGACACATTGTGTAGATGCAATAAAGTTTTCTTTTCACTGAGTATTTTGTAATGGTGTATAGAGCAACATAAGTCATTGCGCTTTGTGCATTACTATCAGGCTCTTTGTTAGATAAATGAATGCGTCTTTGTTCGAGAAAAGGGGCGTGTCATAACATGAGTCATTGCGCTTTGTGCATTACTATCAGGCTCTTTGATAGATAAATGAATGCGTCTTTGTTCGAGAAAAGGGGCGTGTCATAACATGAGTCATTGCGCTTTGTGCATTACTATCAGGCTCTTTGTTAGATAAATGAATGCGTCTTTGTTCGAGAAAAGGGGCGTGTCAAACATGAGTCATTGCGCTTTGTGCATTACTATCAGGCTCTTTGTTAGATAAATGAATGCGTCTTTGTTCGAGAAAATGGGCGTGTCGCTCAAGTCTTTGTGAGGATTAGAACGACTTTGTAAGAGGGAAGGTTTCCACCCACGCAGTCAAAAGTTCACCTGCGATAACTCTTTGTCACATAACAAAGACAGGGAAAATGTGAAAAGGGAAACATATGTGATTGGAGCTAGGTCTGCTTATAAAACGAACGACTGAGCTTATGGCAATCATTTCCGTCCTTCCGCTAACCATGCAGTTGCTCAAAGCCATCAACTCCTCTGCTTCATATCTGCTTCATTTCTGCTTGAATATGACTTCAAATCATCAACTTTGTTTCTAACTTTACAAACGTCAACTTTATTTCTAACTTTACAAACTCAAACATGGTTATGACTTCATTAATATTTCCCCTATCTCACAAACAGCGACATGGCGATAACTTTTTTTCTAACTTACAATCATCAACTTTATTTCTAACCCTACCCATCTTACAAAATGATTAAAACTTTTACTTCTGTCTAATGAGTGAGAATCCCATCTTTATGTCAAAAGGAAAACAACACAGTATGTACATGATATGTTATTCATCAACACAACCGATTTTCATCACAGCCACATGCAGTTAATACTGATGGTAGCAAAAAACAAAGTTTTTATGGCTCACATCACCGGAGAAAACAAAGTCACTCATGTACAGGGAGAAAACAAAGTCAGGAAAACCAGTTGATATGTAAGTCATGATATGAAGTGATCAGGAGTTGGACGCATGTTACAAGGCACTCACTCACAACACCCCATAGAAAACGCCATGGAGCGAAAAAGAAAAACATCAACCACAACAGAGAGGAAGCATTCATCATCAGACATCGCCGGACGGAGGAGGAGAAAGTTTCTGTCTCTTGGGTGGAGGTGGATGAGTGTCTGGATGGCCGTACGGTAATGAGTGGTTAGGACTCATCCAGCATCGCTTGTCTTCCCAAGCTGAGAGACCTCGTTTCCTAAACGTCGTTGTTCTGACTTGATGCGACTGTGATTTTAAAATGGTCATTTCTACTTTTTCAATTTTAAGAGAATCTAAGGCATATCGATACTCCCTATGTGTCATTTTTCTAACGATTGACTTCGAGATGCCTTTCGCCCGTTTTATAGAAAGCTCTGAGGATTTTAGCTTCACGGAGTACATCTTGGGGCGAAGCAAGATCATCTCCTCTATCTGTTTGCCGGCACACTCATCCTGATAAAGCCGCCAACGAAGCAGCCAAGCTTCGCTTTATTTATGGTATAGTAAAGCGGATGGTCAGTGGGATAGTTGGAACTATCAAACTTGGGTGCTAAATATTTTAAAATGTGTTCCTGCTTGACATGGCTAGTGGTTGTCAAAGCCAGGAAGAAGCTGTCTGTATCACTTCCTACTAATTCCACACGTTGGAGAAGGGGACATGTCTTAAAAGTGTGGTAAAATAACTTGTACATTTCTAACTTGGAGTGATCCAAGACAGCTTAACCGACATAAATGGGCTTACAAAGTTCTACTTTAGATTTTAACATCTTAAAACCAGTGATGTCTTCGGAAATGACATCATGGTGGCAAAACAACGGCGAGCGACATAACTTGATACTCGTTTCCGGATCAGTTACGATACGATAGTCCATGCGCTTTCTTACAACCTCCATGGTTTTACCAAAGAGGGCATTATTCCTAAATTTAAAGAAGTCCTTTTCGAAAGGATTCTTGGATTCAGCCCGTTTCTTACTATTAAATTCTATGTACGGTTTTAGAAAGGGCTTCTGCCTAAACTGGATAGCGCGATGGACTTTGTCAAGTCGCATCCCCATACCTAGATAGAATTTGAGGATGGAATAGTGCACGATGTAATGCTGTTTGTTCAATTGGGTGAGCAACAACGTCCAAGTGGCTTTATACTTTAAGTCATTTTCCGCCTCATACTGCTTATTGTGTTCTGACATAAAGGGAGAGAACATATCTGGACTGACTATGCCAGATTCGGGTGCGAGAGGAAAATCAACGGTCCTATTCTTAATACAGTCTGGATAGATGAGGTCTACTTCAAATAAATAACCTATGTCGGCCTCATCTCCCAGTGCCATGATGTGTACTGAATTGGAGAAGTATTCAATGTCATGCGGCTCTACCTATTGGAAGTCAGACTGTGGCAAAGGCTTGGATAATGCACTCCCATACGAATTATTTTGGTCCATGTACATTAAATGTGTGGTCGATCCTATGTCTTGGAAGCTGTTGACAACATGTTTGTTGACAAATGTCAAGCCACCCCTAATACCACGTTCAAATAACGTGTACATTTCTGTATCTTGCAGTAAATGTATACTCTCTTTCGTCATCTTGAAGGCTGACTGATAGGACAGACCCGGCAGACTAACAAAATGGACGGGGTCTAAGGCGTCCTGTTCGAATGTGACTTTCCTAAAAGTCTCAAATACGTCAGCCAACAGATAGACGTCTAATTTTAAGAAGGCAAGCATGTAGTCACCAAAAGTGCGACACCTAATTTCTAACCATGCTATGCTTGCTCTGCATGCCTATAGTCATCCAGCGAACAGTCCCCACCCGTCAAATCATTTTTAAATTTACCGATGGACGGAAGGGATGTTTCTTTCAATGTAACCATTGAACTAAAATAACTATAAGGAAACACCCCTTTCCATCGTATCAGACTGTCACTTATGTTGGGATAGTCTTTCCTTAAATGTTGAGTGAGGGGAAGTGTTTCTAAATCATTAGCCAACGCGGCTAAGGAAGAAGACATAAACGGGAAACTGTCTAGAAACTTTATGTCATAGAAGACAGGCTTCCCCTCCTTCGTCGACTTGGACTTTAGCAGTGATGCACATACAATTTTCCTTACTTTGTGCAATCACTTTAGATGACCAGGATTTCATTTTACCGAATCCATGGCGAATGATGATGTGAGCATCATAACATTAAAAGTTATGGAAGATGACGGGGAGCGTTCGCCGTTTGAGCCTAAGTTTCATATTGCATTTACTGCATAAGGCACACCTAAATTTACCACTGAGATGGCAATGGTCTCACACTTTCTTATGTTGCTGATCATCAAAGGATGAACAGCAGCGGGGACATTCCGTGGTCCTATCAAACTTGATTTTATTGGCTTCTGTGAAGCACATGGGTTTCCTAGTTAGCTCCGTTTCATAGCGTTGATGAAAACGCGCTTTCCTATCTAAAAAGTTGAGGAAGTTTTTAACGCACTCCTCGCCTTGCCACACATGCATATTATTTTGGTTCCAATAATATGGATGCCAAACTTCATGACAGGCGATGGCTGCTGGCTCATGACTTAGATCTTCTTGTTCAATATAACATTCAATGTCCGCATAGATGGTACATATGGGACTGAGCTCATTGCCGTTTTCTTCATACCTATAAAATTTATCTTTGGGCATGACTTCCATTTGAAGTTTACCCCGAGAGCACCACTCATAATGCTCCTCAAAAAATGGTTTTGACCTAAAGCGCCGTGTGCAGCGATCACAGTAATAATGTTTGTCATCATAACTTTGCTGGTGGCGATACTATATAGAAATTTTGGGAATGCCGCAATAATGCCATTCTAAGAGGTTGTCGCTATTCACTAGGAGAAGATTGACAACCCGGTCGAAGTTACTTTGGCGATTATTATGCCTAACGCCGTTCAGACCTTTTTCCCAGAGATGGACGACGATCTTAATGTTATTCAATTTTTCAAATTGGGCGATGCCCTTAAAATCTAATGTGTTGACATCTAACCCGTCAAATTTAAGCTCATCCTTCCATTCACGATACTTGGTGATTCGTTCACGATGCACCCTTATATCATTGTAGTGAAGAATGGAGAGGACGGCATACTTGAAACACTGGGACTGGCATTCTACATTGACAACAGCCTTTTTGTCAGCCAGTGCTTTGGGTAGGGTGACAGCCGCTCCCCTGTAAATTTTCTAAAAGATTTATTTTAATGTCTACCTACCTTCTCTATCCCATCAAAGACCAGACCGCTGTCTCTTTCATTAAATTTATTTAAGTTGCTGACGAGATAGGTCGCATGTCTCTCTATCCACTCGTTTACATCACCTTTTAGATCAGCAGCACAGGAGGCTATCCTAATGGTCACAGTGGACTCTACTTCTCCCGTGCTACTGTCTACCTTATTGAAACGAGCAGTGAGATAGAACATGCCCTTAAGTAAAAATCTATCAAAACTCGCCAACATTTGATGAATTAAGCCTATATTATTCATCAAGAAAGGATGAATGTCCTGCACAGCTTCAGAGCTTTCTAACTCATAATCGCAAACGATGCTCTCAAGGGAAAACTTGCTCAGCCTTAGAGTGACGTTTTTGTCAGTGTAAAGCTCACTGGGATGAGTGTGACAGAGTGTGTGCGAAGAAAGAACAAACTCTGTAGGAAAGGTCTTCTGACACGAAGAGCAGGAAAAGCCGACGAGCGATGAAGGATGCTTCCTACCTGATGACGTTGGTGGTTGCCTCACACTGCCACAGGAACCGCCTTCGATGTGGACTCGCAAGTCCTCCTTCTCTTCGACTTCCATCTCCCTCTCCTCTCCGACTATCTCCAACTCCTCCTGCTGCAACAGTCTCTCCACCGACTTGATGGAGACGAGAGGGAGGTCGGCCGCTGCAGGTGGTGGTGGCGATGCTGGGATGATGATGGGACGGGAGAGAACGTCACCGTCCAGGAGAACAGTCGCCAGATCTGTTGAGAAAAAGAGAAAAGAGATTAGTAACATGATCAACATTTCAAGTTTGAAGTCTTAGCCCCCTATTTCCCAATCACGAATAATTACCATCTAATGAATTGATCTCCGGCAGCAAGGATGGGCGCGGAGGAGGTAGGAGAGGGACACGATCCGAGGGTGGAAGGGTCCTGGGCTTCGGTGTTGGGGGATGTGGTGACGGGGAGCAGGGACTGGCGCAGGTACCGGTGCTGGCGACGGTGGAGGTTAGACAATGGCCGAGGTCGATGGATGGTAGGGAGTTGTTTGGTTGGTAGTGCTGGTGTAGTGGGAAGGTAGGGCCGGAAATTCGTCATTAAATCTCCGCCTCGAGGCTTCCTCCTACTTCATATTCGCCAAGTCTGTAGAGAGGAAAAAGAGATGAGATTAGAGGTTGCGGAGACAACAATGATGGAGAGCAAGCTATACGAATACAGAAGTGCTAAAACATGACATTCCAACTTTCATAGGTGAGGGCACTTACACTTTCCAAGCCGCTCGTAAGCTTGCTCGATTGCTCCTTGGGGGACGGGTTCCCCATTACGAATGCATTCATGCACTGAAAAAGAATGACACCAAAGATGAGCAGAGGTAAATTTGGATTCGGTTTAAACATGAACAAAATAAGGGAAGGGCTCTTGATTTTAGTAAGGATGACTACCCTAATGATGTTAGTAATAGAGTCAATCTTGATACAAATATTTACATTGCTCGATGGTGGCCTTCTCCATCTCAGCAGCAATGCGGTAATTTTCAACTTTGTTGAATTCCACTTTCTTGGTAGGATGTAGTGGATTAATTGTTAAACTTCAATCACTGAAAAGGAAAATGAGAATCGTTTCATTTGCCTAGTCAACGTTTATCATGGGAACAATCATTGAAGTGACATCTAATGAACTACATTTCACTCTACTCCATATCATAAATACTACCCTTTGTCGAATGGCTGAAGTACTCTGACCTGGCGAGAGAAAGCATCACGTTGAGTATGAAGTCGAATGCCCAACATGAGCAACGGCTCAGAGGTTTCGGTCTAACAAACGACGAACAACCCGTGCAACGCAATCCCTCTACGGCAGTACCCGCCGTCCCGAAGGAACGCTCGAGCAAAGGAGATATTACAGCGATGATATGTTTTATGAGCAGAAGATGTGATAGCAAGAGAATACATGAAAACAACCTGATAGCAGGAGCTCACCGACACTCACTTTGTAAAAGATAAATGTGAAGATCAGAGCTGGTGCACTGCCTTTTATAGGATTTTCCTAAGCGGTGAATGGATGAGACCTCTCGTCCAATCACAGACGAGCTAGAGTTCCCGATGTGCGCACGCACATTTGTAACGCGTTATTGAAATCGTGTTAGGCAAACATGATGTTTAGCAATAGACTCAACCATGGCACCTGAAGTCAATACATTGAAACATGATGATTGCACGATTCGTTTTCATCAAGAGTGCTTCAGAGACTTAATACAAGATTACATCCTTGAGTTTAAAAGGGAGGAGACAGAATTGGAAGCATGTTTAGACTACACACGAAAAATATTTACGGAGTTGATATCTTATTTCAAAGACAGTCTCATCAAGGCTCATTTAATTGCACATATCAATTACATTCATTTTCCACAAGGTGAAGTAGCGGAAAGTGTTGATTTTCAATTTCCTTCCTATGGACAAGAATATGTTACTGATGCTTCTGAGTTTTATACACGACATCTGTGGAAGTTTTTTTTCTCGGATGGACAACTTTCATGGTTACGACGATCATTTGCTTCTGAATAAAATAAACCATATTGTCATTGCTATTAGTAAAGTGGGTTTCAATGATGTTAAATCAAAGACCAAATAAAGCATTTTTCATGACACTTGTGTTGTGCTAAACTTTCTAGCGCTGTGGTGAACACTGTTTTTATATAACATTCTAAACTCTCAGTCTTGCTGCAGTAGAAAACTGCTTTTAGTAAACCTGATGAAGCTAATCTAACAGTTATGGAGTTTGAATTTTCTAATAGGGAAACATTTGACAACTGTCTCCAATAAAACTTTCTAACACTGAAAGTAAGTTACAAGACAATCTACACTGTGCAGTAAGACCTTTTAGATAAAACTTTCTAGTGCTGTGATGAGTTCGGTCAGTCATACAACTTCGATGATTAAACTTTATTTTCACAAACGTGCGTCACGGTAATATTATTTGACTACACCAACTTTGCAAACCATGATACACTTTCTGACGACACTCACGAATAAACGTTATGATCAAACTTTACTTTCTCAAACCGCTGTCGCGGTAATATTATTTGACTACACTAACTTTGCAAACCATGATACACTTTCTGACAACACTCACGAATAAACGTCATGATCAAACTTTACTTTCTCAAACGTGCGTCGTAGTGAAATTATTTGACTACACTAGCACTTACATTTTATGACATGCGTGTTTCATAAAACGCCATGATCAAATTTTCCAACTATACATCAACCTGTGCTGCAGTAAAACTTTTGTACGACACTGACAAGAGCTTGTTCAATAGCGAAGAGAGAAATCTGTGGTGTGTTGCTTGTGGCGCAAGAGTGGCCTCCCATTTCATTCCATTCACCATTATTCTTCCCCTCTGTATTCCATATCCAAAGATATGTGGCGGGCTTGGGACCGCTTTAGCTGCATTAGAAGGTTGGCCCATAAAAGAGCCCATGGGTGGTTCTCCGTCCACCGACACTCTCACTTCTGCAAAAACTCTGAAAGAAAAAGAATAGGAGATTAGAGGCGGCAAGGAAATGATCATGTTGAGGAAACTTACTGGGCAACTTCTTCCGAACTTTTCGGACCACGAAGTCCTCCAGCTCTCCAGTGATGTTCAAATTCATATGTAGACATCGGACTCCGTCGCCGTCATAGCATTGCTGAGTCACATTGGGGTCGTCGGTGATTGTGGGAACGTCACATATATTATTTTGGGAGAGGGGAAGATGGACTTCATACACTCTTCTTTTTCTACTCTTCAAACACTCATGCAGTCGCTCAACTTCACCCGCCAACCTCTTATTTATGCCCTTCACCTCCTCCGTCTCCTTCACCACGCTTCGCATCCGCTCTATCTCTTCATCCTTCCTCAACAAACTTGCCTGCGAACTCTCCACTAAACCTGCCTTCCTCATCAACTCGCCTTCGTCACCGCTTTCTCCCCAACCACGTCCTCAATCGTTGCCACCGCCTTCCTCACCTCTTCCCTTTCCAACAACTCTCCTTCAAACCACTCCTTGAACCCTGCCATAGCTATATTGCCACTCGGACACTCGTTGTGATCCTTAATAAACGCCACCTCATTCCCTTCCCCACATACCACCCGATGATGCACGCACACTCTCAACAACACCTCTCTCATATGCGCGCCCACCGTCCTCTCTTTCATGTGCTTCTTCAGCTCACTGCCTCTGGCAACCTTGCCGCAACTGCATTTGCCAACAAGCATTCTAGCATTGCCTGATTTCGTCATGATAATTCTGTAAAGATAGAGTAAAATTTGATAGCAAGTGTTTATAGGATACTACTTGCTGATATGCATTGAAAGACATTTGATAGCAAACGTTGGAATAAAATCGTCAACCAAATTTAAAGAGTATGATTCCTAGCTTAATCCTAAATCCCAAAGTTTGATAGCAAACCTTGTCAGAGCACTCACCTTTCGTCTTGCAACTTGAAACAGGAGTAAAGACTACAGAAAAGTAGCGGTTTATATACCCAGCGATCACAAAGCCATGATTCAGACCTTCCTTATTTGGTCATGCTTTTGACTTGACAACAGCAGTTTTACCATGTATGGGCATCGGCAGTCACCGTGCTTTCCGTTATCAACTCCCAACACAACGACGGATTCCCCTATGACGCGAAAAGGTTTGACATTAATGCTTGCAGTAACCATCCCATTTTTTACCAAGTTACAATGACAAACGATAGACGTTGCCAAGCCTGAGTTACTGAGGCTAGACGAAGAAAGCCTGATAGCAAGCCAGCAACCGTTTGGGTGTTAAGGTCTTGAATCCGTTACAGGCATTACTCAGAGGGGATCTTATCCCAGCTCCAAGGCCTCGACCCACAAATCCAACCTCGAGCGGACAGAGCGTGCGTCATATCACTGTGTTGGTATCCGGGCCCCAGTTTTGACATGAAAACCGGTGGAGTTATCTACAAGAGGAAACGACCCAAGTCACAGAGACTCATAAACGACTGCTTTTTATTCAAAAACTTTAATTATTATCATCAAATATAAATTTAAATTTTTCAGTATTTTAGGACTACTCATAAAACGATTATAAGTAGTCTGTCAACTACAGCACAGCAAGAGCTGTCGAATGTTTTTTGAATCAAGTCTAAAGGACTTGTAGAAGCAAAGTTATAGCCGTTGAAGATTTCGGCCTACTATCATCAAATGGTCAGTAATGCTATACTGACTAACCTATAAGTCTGACACCTTAGCTGATATCAGCAATGGAAAGTCAGAAGTCCGATATCGGAACTGAAGAGAAACGACTTACCTGTAGTCAGTTTCTCAACTTAGTGAAATTCCTCTCCCGATTCCGTTCTGATATACTCTGTGAATATGCAATCGGCAATCCATGCAGGGGGGGGGGGTCAGAACATTATTTGTCACAAATTTGACGCTGATTCCAAATTTGGTCTCTGTTTTCCCGCCCGAGGCTTGCTTCACCCGCAAGAGCGATTTTCATAAAAATTCTAGCTCTGTCGTTTTTTCGTCAATGTCCAAAATTTCAATAACGTCTCACCTCTAAACGAAGGCAGATACGAACAAGCCATGTTTTCCACTGCATTTTTCTCACTCTTAGCTTTCAAACGAGCTATTGCACGACTTTCTACCATCTCTGACACCAAAGTTGGAAGTTTGACAGGGGGGTTCAGGACTTTTTCTCTCCGATTGAGTTGGGAAGACGTTCCTAGACCCAAAAGAGGCCAAAACGTTCGAATTTGTACTCCGTTTTCCCATCCGAGACCTCCTTCATACCGAAACATGGACTTTCTCATCCCAAAACCTCCAACACCTGCCTTTTTCAACTCTGACGTTTTCCTGCCATTTTCCTCCCTAAACCCAAGAAAATTAGACCAAACTGAGCTTTCCACTGCATTTTTCTCACTTTTAGCTTTCAAATGAGCTATTGCACGACTTTCTACGATGTCTACAACCAAAGTTGGAAGTTTGGCAGGTGGGGGACGTCCTCAACATTTTTTCTCTCCTATTTTGCTGGAATCATCCTTCCTAACCCAACATTTCACGTAGAGTCCGAATCTGCACTCCATTTTCCCATCCGAACACTCCTTCATGACGAAATTCGACTTTTCTCATCCCAAAACCACCCAACCCTTCCTTTTTCCAACTCTGCCGTTTTCAGAGATTCTGCCCCTTGCTGCTCCTCATTCCATCCTTCCCCAACCAAAATTTCACGTAGATCCCACATCTGAACTCCAATTTCCCATCCGAGACCTCCTTCATGACGATTTCCAGCCTTTTTTATCCCAAAACCACCAAAACCCGCCGTTTCTCACTCTATCCTTCCGAGATTCCACCCCTTGCCTCATCACTCCTCCTTCCTTCCTTCCTTCCAGAGGGAGGGCTGAGTCAGCATGATGACTCATCCTTTCACATTTTGTCCTTGTTTTTGGCACCACGGGGTTACTACTATTGCCAGTGGGTAATTGACAGGTAAGTGACAGTTGGTAATTGCGTTGGATGGCCTGATGTATTGATTGTTGATGAATAACTTTCGATCCAATCATGTTTCTATCATTGCAGACTGTGATCACTCCGTGTGAAGACGATTCATTTTCTAAGTGTTTGGCGTTCCGCGCTGTCATTTCCTGTTCAGTATTTGTGTGGACTACACTTTCAAGCCGGAGCCTAAAGTGCAGAAGTTTTTATTTGTCATGTAAGTCTCTTGTGCATAGTCCAGTGTATTTTGTGAATTTTAATGAGTATTGAACTCTTGAGAAGGACATTTTGTTAATGTCGAAACGCGTTGAGGTCTTTTAGCGAGATTAGTTTTACTGCAATAAAGACATAACACTGTGACGATGTTTTCTAACATACTGATCTGTATGCTACTATGGCTATATAAGAGTGTAAAAACAGCCACGTACTTTCATTGTTTGGAGAGCTTGTATGGCATTCCTGTGAGTTATTTTCGAAAATTTGAAAAGTTGACTGAGAAAAAGCTAAACTTGCAACTTGACCTTGCGTACTTTGAGAAATGTATTTTCCTAAAAGTTGTACCAAAGTTCTTAACGATCAAAGTTCCGAAGCTTAAATCGCTGTCGCAGATTGCTGATAATTGTGATAGACTAGTGGTTGAAGCTCAGATTAAATATGTACAAAAAATGATTAAACATAACACCAAACAAATTGATGACATTACTTGCAAAATTAAGGATCAATTGTCCTGGTTTAGACTTGTGGACTTGAAACTGATAGTGATACGTAGTATTCAACCTAAGTTGAAGGAGGTTGAAAATAAACATAATGATAAACTAAAACGGTTATGGTTAAATAATCGGATCAAATCTCCGGATTGCCTTGTTAATCTAAGTAACTATGAATTAACCCTAAAAGAGCGTGAAGTACTAAGGTTTGGCCTTAAAGATAATGTGATTCCTAAAAATATTTGTAATGATAAGATTAAATATCAATTAGAAAAAGCTATTGCTGTTAACATTAAAAATGAAAATGAATTTAATTTAACACCAGTGGTAAAACGTGAAATTCAGGAAGCTGCAACTCACTTCTTTAAAGCTGGAAAAAAGATATGTAATGATAAATACAATCGTGAAACCCACAAAGTACTGGAAAAGTTGGCGAAACGCAAGGATATAAAAGTGTGTTCCTTTGATAAGGGGAATGGATTGGTGATAGTCAACTCATTTGAGTACAACAAAAAAATGAGTGATATTTTAAAAGACGTAACTAAATTCCAAAAAATTGAATATGATGAGGATGACATTCGCAAACATCCGACAGTAACCGAGGAAGGCAGATTGTATCGTTACATTTATAAGTATTTGCGTAGATGTATTGATGAGAAAACGTACAAGTTTATTAGGCCTTCTGGCAGTGAGCCCGGTAGGCTCTATGGTACTGTGAAAGTGCACAAAGATAACAAACCTATGAGACCAATAATAAGTACTATTAGCTCTGCAAGTTACAATTTGGCAAAATTTTTAGATAATCTAATAAAACCACATATAAATTCGAAACATATGTTGAATTCTACCTCTCACTTGATAGAAGAAATTAATAAAAATCAAGAACTTTTTCATGACAAACATATTTTAATTAGTTATGATGTTGAATCACTGTTCACGAACATACCTGTAAATGAAACAATTGAGCTGGCGGCTAATTTAGTTTATGATAAGAATTCAACTAATAAGCCTTTGTTTGGCAGGGATGTATTTAAAAAACTGTGCCTGTTTGCCACGAGTGGTCAATTTTTATTTAATGACCAAATGTTTAAGCAGATAGATGGTGTAAGTATGGGTTCCCCCCTTGCTCCTACACTCGCAAATCTATTTTTGTCACATATGGAACAAAATTGGATGAATGAAGAATGCAGTCCACTTTATTACTCAAGATCTGTAGATGATTGCATTTGCGTTTTTGATGATATAAAGAAAGTAGAACGGTTTCACCAATTTTTAAATAGACAACACAAAAATTTAAAATTTAATGTAGATATGGGAGGCAATAGTATAGCATTCTTGGATGTTAGAATAAATATTACGAATAATTTGGAAACTAGCATCTTTAGAAAAGAAACGTTCACAAATGTGCTATTAAATTTTGAAGCAAACTGTCCAAGAGCGTGGCACCGTGGTCTGGTCATTGGAATGCTGAGTAGAGCATATACGGTAGCCAGCAATTGGAATATATTTCAAGATGAAATTGAGAAAATTCTGAAAATTTTTGAATGCAATGGTTATACTAAGAACTTTGTTCTTAAAATTGTTTCGGATTCCCTCGTTTACTAATTACTAATTGCACATTCACTTGTATGTGATGTGTACCATAGGCCCAACCTATAGGAGACATGACGCAGATATAGGGGAGAGTGGGGTGATTTGGCACCTTTTTCGTAAATCGGCTACCATGACCAAACAACGAATTTATCATTAATTTGCACATAATTTCTTTGTTATTCAACGTATTTCCTAACTTTGTTGTAGTGCAAATTTTCTTCGATTCGGCATTCTTCATCTTCAAATTTGAGATTCAAAAAAAGTTCAAAAAGTGCCATATCACCCCATTGATGGGGTTATTTAGCGTAAGTACAACTTGCCTCTTATCGCCACGATGCTACAATTCAATGAATATGTCATAATAACAAACATGTACATGTACATAGAACTTTAGCATAAGAGACCTAGGCCTACATTAGCGTATAATTAGGACTTCTTGTCATACTGCGTAGCTGGGGCTGTTTCGTAAGATATTTGAAACATGTAAGAACTCAAATATGCGCTTCTGATTCGCAAATGTGCCTATTCCGTCAATTTTTAATGTGTTACCGGCACTGACCAGGCACAGAAAACTAATTTAAAATGAATATTTTTGTCAAATTGATTTGAAAAATTGCAGATCTAATGCACCTACAAAACGGGGAACGAAGGCAGTTACATCTCATATACACAGGCTTAATAAACTTGGAATAATATGGAAGAAGTGGTGCTCCACAAGTGCAATATGGATGCGCGCCCTTAACATGACTGTTTAGGCCTATTGAAGAAACTCAAATCCAGCATGAGCCGAATTAGGCTGGGCTCCACTGAGTGTCAGATAATAGGTTTGCTATTAGTAAAAAATAATTATGAGATATGTATTACTTATTTCAGATTGTATAACGCTAATAATTAAGACACATGCAATGCCATATCACCCCATTCGACTTTTCAAAAGTAAACAGCTGCCGTCTCGATTGTATCAAAGATTTGGAAAATTCGTTGCTATGACCTCATACTCCATTGACTTCGTCAAGAGAAAACATGCAGTACCGGTTGATCTTAGCTGTTGGGGACAAAATATCCCAAAAGTTTCATAAGTGCAAAAACTTTTTATAAGTAAGGTAGACATGATTTCCACCTCTGGTGGAATAACGAAGTATACTATAAACATAATTCATATACGCCAAATGTCCTTCATACTGAAGCTTCAATATGTATAGTTCGGATTTTTAATACAAAGCAAGAATTCGGCTGTAAGGGGTGCGTGCCACATCACCCCGTGTGCGAAATCACCCCACTCTCCCCTACTGATGTTTCTGATATACTGATGTGTATCAGTATCATGCATGTACATCAGACATGCAGCCCATTCGAAAAACAGTCACTAGCAATAAATTTCAGCTTTACGTTGATTAACGTGTCAGAAAATACTTGAGTCTTTTCCAAGACTTAGATTTTCTGTTGAAGACTATCTCTTGTTCTAAGGAACGAAGCTAGGATATTTAACATTTCTAAATTTATTTTGGGATTCTGGCAATACAGTGCAGGCTGTCAAGTCGCCTCTTATTTTAATTGTTTGGCATTCAGATAAAAAAGCGGTTTCTTTCTTTTCCCAGACCTTCTCTTATTATTTGTTTTTTCTAGACTGCTGTCAACTTTTCCAACTTTTTTCGTATTGAAAGATACAAATTTCAGAAAACGCCAGCCGAGTTGCCGTACATAGATGTTTATATTTTTAGACAGTCTCAAGTGAGGATTTGTTGCGTAAATCACTTCTACCAATTATGTAACAGAGCGTTTATCTTTTTTAAGAGATTGAGTTTCGCCACTCAGTTCTGGAAATGGTTGATTGATCCAACTGCAAAACTGCTGCCTCAACCTTAAGGCCAAAAAGACGCTGAAATGATGTAGGCCTAGAATACCCAGACATCAAGAGATGCATCCATCTCTGCTAGTAATGAATTAAAATTTTCCTCGCAACAAGCTTTGGCCTACATGATATTTGCCTGAATCCCTTAGGCCTACAGTGTATATCATTCGTTGCCTTTCTCAGTTTTTCACGCGCTCTCAAAAATATCGAAAGACATTAAGACAATGTTGTAATTCAATAGTAGCCTAGAGGCCTACCTCAGTACCTAAGTGCTACAACAGAAATTAAATATATGTACAGTATAGAGGCATTTAGTAGCCTACTTATCACTGTTGAACATTGTCCGGTAGCTGGTATGGTAGCTGGTATAACACTTGTATGAGCTATCAGCAACTTTTCTGATAAGAATAATTGATAAGGGAGAATTTCGATGCATCTCCTTATGGTCTTATAGTGGTTACCAATTACTCGTATACTCAGTGGTCACCATAAAGCCAAAAGAAACAAAACTCAAAATTTAATTCCGATGTTTATCGACAACCATAAGATTCACAACTTCAACCTAAAGAATTAGAATGGAAAGAGTGAGGCAGCAGCTTCCATGCTTTTCAGGAATAAAATCTGTTAGTAGTCTATTTAGTATCCGAAGAAGTCACCTCACTTGTTTCACAATCCGAGAAGTTGTGCACTTATCAAGAGGCGAAAGGTGTTAAGATAATAAATATGAGAATTGACACACTTACTGAGAGACGAGAACTGGTTGAAGTGATAAAATGAAGGAGTTTGAAGATTACAATCGTTGAAAGCCTCGAATAACTTGTTCGTGATCCACAAGCAAGTTATAGTCACAAATTGTGACTATACTAACAAATGTCATTTCTAAACTAATTACATTGATGAGTTGGCAATTCTTCCCGAATATCCTTACTTATCAATCTCAGGATCCCGGTTACCGTTGCCGGGATACCAATGTCTCCTAAATTTTCTTAAATCCTGGGATCCCGGTATTGTGGTCACTATATTCGACAATGTTAGGCTTACTATAAAATGCTTAAATTTTAAACGTTTTTACACGTATGCCCATTTAACCAATTATTATTCGGTACCATCTTAAGCAGCACCAATTTCATCAAACTTCCTCTTTTACAAATTTAACCAGTTAAAATATTTTAACCGGTTGAACATTCCTGGTGACTGACTTCCTATATTGAGAACGGGTACCAAAAGAGAATTTAGACTGGCGCTGTCTTCCTCGACCTATCGGGGCTTACTCAACGCATGGCAGAAAGGCCTCCTTTTAAACTTCAGCAGATGCTTACCCCATGGACTGTTGAAATCATTGAATGCTTCCTACAAAACCATCGCTTTCGGGCTTATTTGGAAGCAGACAGAGGCAGATGGAGGCGGCAAAAGAAAGGCATTGCTCAGGGATCAGTCTTAGCACCTACTCTCTTCAACATTTACATAAACTGAAAACCCTTTGTCAACGAGCAGAAAATTCGTCTATGCCGATGACATTTGTTGTACCCATCTAGCTCGAACATTCGCAGAACTGAACGCCCTGCTGAATGATGACGTCTCTGATGTAGTTGACTTATGTACTTGATGAATGCTGCAACCAAGCCACGGAAAAGATTATTTCTACCGTGTTTTACCTAGACAGCTGTCAAAGTGGTCATCAATTTGACGTGCACATTAACATTTTTCGCATATCTCATGAACCTAAGCCTGCATACTTTAGATAGAACGTCATCCTACAATGAGCACCTGGCAAAGCTGAGCTATAAATGCAGACAAGAAATAATCTTCTGAAAATGATCACTGGCTAGACCTGGGGCACTGATGCTAATGTACTGCGTGAAACAGGACTGGTGTTGTGCTAATCAACAGCTGAACCTTGCTGTCCTGCTTGGAAAAACTCAACACATTGCAAAGTAGTAGATGTCCAACTAAATGAAATCATGCTGACTATATCCGGTGCCATCAAACCAATGAAAGCTGACTGGCTTCCCACACTCGCCGATATTGCTTGCCTTGCCGAAACCAGTGCCAGATTCGAGGTTGGCTTGCCAGACGTGCGAGTAAGATCTATTCCTAGAATTTCTAAAATTAGGCTTAGTCGAAACCAGTGCCAGGCGCGCCAGAGCGTCAGACATAAGATCTATTCCTAGAATTTCTAAAAATAGGCTTAGTCGAAACCAGTGCCAGGCGCGCCAGACACATGATCTATTTTATAGAAATTCTGAAACTGTATGCGCCAACGGCGCCGCGGTGGTGCGCGGTACTCTCTCAAAAGTGCGCCTGAATCGTTGCGGATGAATCGCCTCGCCGGATCAAAAGCGCACCCGTCTATAGATTCCAGTTTGGCTTAGAGGAGTTATTGCCGCGAGACCATAATTGATACGACATCGCCGTTGTAATGGTCACTGACAACTATTTTGATTGAAGGAACACATGGAACAAGTTAATGTAGCTATTCAACAACAAGAATAAAGGCCTCTGCTATAGATGCGATGAAACCTCTCATAAAGCCTATATGTAGCATTTCTCCGACGGTATTAGGGATGAGAAAAGAGCAAGATATTAGAGCGCCACTGAGTTTTTTTAGACTGCATTTTAATCAGATATAATGACTCCGCACAATGTCGATCAACGCCACAATTATGGTCAATGAAATAAGCGTTTGACACTAGTGTGAAAAATATGTCAGGCGATCATCTCTATAACGACACCCATCGGGACTCGTTATAGAGAGGGCGTCGTTGTAGAGAGGGATGCAAAAAATAAACAAATAACTGCAAATAAACAATAATGTTCAGTGCTAAGAAATTTTTCACATCTACTGTCGTCATTTTATTTATTTTATGTTGGTATACGATGCTCGTTGATACCCAATTACTATTTAATTTAAATGTATATTCTTAAAAAACCGGGATATTCCCAATATGTTTTCAAAAAGCAGAGATGAATTAATTAAAGAAAATTTGTATTTAAAAGATTAAGTGATTCTTAAAAAAGGCTTTCAGTGCGCTTCTGCTTCATCACTTCCATCCGTTGTTTGGCAGTAACGTCATCGAGCTTGTCACACAAAACCAACACTGCGGGATCATCAACATTTCTCTCAATGTATTGTCTCAGAATATCCAATGCTAGGCGGGATTCTTAATTGGTGACTGATTGAACTTCAGACTCCTCCACCAGCTCCTCTGGCTCAGCTTCAACCCGTTCAATTGCAGATACAGCTGTCTTCTCCATGATCATGATGCCGTTTGTCTGCACCTCACACGTTGGTCCGCCGTCACGCAGTGGGTGAGACTGGCTCCATCCTCCACTTCGCGTTGCTCGTACAAGTCTCACTATAGTCCTGCAAGTTCCTCACTGACGGGGTGCGGTTCTGCAGTCATCGCACCTGTAGATGTGAACTTGCCTCTTCCGCCCATCTTTCTCCAGCTTCTTATCCCAATCTTTCAACCATGTCTCATACATGGGCGCTGTTATCCATACCTTGCAATTGGCTTTATAGTCAACGGGAATCTTTGCATTCTTGAAGCAACGTTGCTGTGCAGATTTTCTTATGACAAGCAGTGTACTCTGCTTACCTTTAGAAGCCAATGTTTTGTTGGGTAGAAGTCGCAAACTAGTCTCATCTACGTTATAAACGTCATTACGATGGAACTCATCAATTGTAGCCTTCAGAATCTCCTGCTCCCAGTCGCTGATCACCAGCATGTTGATCGCCCTAGCCTTGAACTGACTTGAAGGGGACCGAGTGTCTTCTGGAAAACTTCTCTAGCCATCCGTTGTTGGCTCATTAGTAAGTTGTTTTGCCTTCTCTTGCAGCAGCTGTCCAGTGACGGGAACGTTCTGACTTCGCACCTGTTTGAACCAAGATAGAAATGCCCTCTCTAGCTTATCGTATCTCACCGGCTTTATACTGCTTCGTTTAGTGTTGTCTCCGCACTCAATTGCCTTCTCAATTGAATCTTTTGCATTTAGAATGCCAAAGCGCTTAGCTAGCTCGAAACGACTCACATTTTCTGCAGTTGCGTCGATTATCCATTTCTTGTCTTTCAGCGTCTGTCACGGCCACAGTGCTATGTCGCAGACGTAAGACATCATCCAATGATGAAATTTCTCGCCTTTCACCAAACTAAGAGGTGTTGCTAATGGAACCTGATGTGGATGTTCCAAAATTTCATATCCTTATTTTATGACGACTCACTTTTCCGTTGATGCAAAGTGCGACCTCGTCACTGGACATGACACGTGAAAGAAAATCTTCCCCTGCTTCCTGAAAAACAAATTTTCAGAACTCAAAACGCTTTTATGTGTATATCCCCTTTGTTTATAGCCTGCCGCAGTTGAATCTGACAAGTTCGGCATGAGCTAGACTATCGTCTGTTTGCCGAGGTGCGCCTCCGGGGAGGTCATGAAGAACAATTAATAATAATAATAATAAGCCGTTTATTCCAATGAATTAGAAATCGTACACAACTTATAAGATGAAACATTGACATAGTAGAAAAGAAAATTTTCAAAATCAAAGGAAATTACGCTGCAGTAGAGTTAACGCAAGGTGTTCACGAGTGATTCGGAATTGATGAGACTTAACGGTGAGTATGACAGTTGTACAGAGAGATGCCTTTTAGTATAAATGAATCAGTTCTTCTTTTTGTCCGACACATAGGCATAAGAAGCTTTCGACTGTTTCGTAGATAAGGCGGGAGAAGTTCATAGAGGATGCTGTCAGTCTGTAGCAATTATTTTAAAAATTCGAAGGGATTGGGCTTCGCGCCTTTCTGTGATGTTCGTAAGGCAGGGGTCACCACAGGAATGTCCGCAAATTATACGATGACATCATCGCTGTACACGCTTTAGCTTTTCATTATTCGACGTACTCAGACCCAGAAATACTGGGTTACAGTATTCCAGGAAACAAAGAATATACGTTTTGTAGATCTTGACCAGGTCATTTCGTGATAAATATGGTTTTAAAGAGCGCAATAGATACAGACATTGGGAAGCTTTTTTACATATATTATCAGTGTGCTCTTTGCAAGTTAATTTGTGATCGTACGAAATACCGAGGATCTTCATTTGTTCCTGTGAAGACCGGCTCTACGTTTTGGCACATGTCAGATGGTCTTTTCCGAGAAAAGCACATTACATTGGTTTTATTAGGATTCAGTTTTAACCCATGTAACTCACACCAGTTGGCTACGTGATCTGTTTCTTTCTTAATTATAGGTGTGTGATGGGCGTCTGTGTCATTATAGAGTGGTATTTATGTCATAGCGTCGTCGGCGTATTTTATCATACTGCTTTTGCAATCATAAGGTCGTAGAGAAGTCATGTGTATAGCAAAAAGAAATGGTGCAAGCACCGCTCCTTGGGGAACCCCAGAAGGAATAGGTTTTACAGAGCTCCTTACTCCTTTGATACAGACACTTTGCTGACGACAGTTCAGGTAGCCTCGGCACCAAGTGATGAAATCTTGTGGAAGACCACATTCGATCAGCGATTCAAACAGAGAGTTATGGTCCAAATAATCAAATGCCTTAGCCATGTCGAATGAGATGAGTAGAACACCGTTACACGCAATATCGTCTAAATTTCTCGTGATGAAATCCTGGAGAGCCACATGAGCATGAGTTGTCGATGTGTGCGGCCGAAATCCAAACTGATTATTGCCGTAATTTGCCACGAAAATGTCGCGCATATTTGCCACGATGATTCTTTCTAGTAATTTCGAGAAAATACATAAATTGGAGATTGGTCTCAATGAGTCGAGTGAGGGATGCGTGCTCTTGGGGACTGGAGTGATGTTAGCTAGCTTCCATATTGACGGAAATTTCAGTTCAGTGATTGACATATTGAAAAGATGAGCAAGCGGAGGGGTGAGGATGTCACTTGCAAGTCTTAGTAGTTTTGGAGTCAGTCCATCGCTGCCTGGTGCTTTATTTGGTTTCAAGTTTACCAATAGCTTTTCAACATCATTTACTGAAATATCGAATGCCCAATCGTAGCATTTTTCAGTACTCGTTTCGCTGGACAGATTTCCAGCGGGGGATGAATAAAATGACAATAATTTAGTATTGATGACCTCAACAGCTTCCTGCAGGCTTTCGAATTCGCTTAGCAGACGATTAAGGGGTTTCACACGTTTCTTGTTCGTCAGATTATTTACCATTGACCACAGTCCGGTAGCGTTACCAGTGTTTTTGTCGTCAAACCACTTTGATTTTGCTTTCCGTATTTCTTCTCTAATTTTTTCTTTCAGATGATGATATAAATTCCATTGCTTAATCCAGCAAGCGATGTATCTGTTGTTTATCATACATTTTATCTTGGGTGTCAACCAGGGTTTGTCTCGGCTTGTCATTGTAACCTCTGTAAATGGAATTGTTGATTGAGCTGCACGTAAGACTTCAGTGAAACAGGCACATTTTTCCTCTAGACTATGCGATGACCTATAAAATGTTGGCCAAGGATATTCCTGTAGATGACGAAGATACATCTGAATGTTACTTTCGCGGTAATCATATACCTTAATAACGGATGCTTCAAGATCGTGACTGACAACGTTCACAGGCTTCAGAAGGACAGTCAAGTGGTCGGAGGTACCAAGAGGTGGAAGAACGCAGGGAGGTTGATAATCCATCAGCAAGTCTTTATCTATGAGCATCTTATCTAAAACAGCATCGCCTCTGGTTGGTTTAGTAACAGCGTCGACCACTCCCAGGGAAGACGACAATGAAGCAGTGGCCAACTGGTTCAGGTCACCAGCTATGATTATTTTTGAGTCAATAAAACTTTCCGCAAAGTAGTCACTACATGCAGCTACCATATCAACAATGGAAGCATATTCTCCAGTTGAAAGATTAGGGGGAACATACATACCAAGCAGAATGATCTTCACAGATTTCAGTCGAAGCCATATAAATTCTATCATCAACGAAGAGAAGTCGGTCAACTCGGGCGGATACAGAAGCTCACAAGGGATATTTTCATGCACGTATACACATACACCTCCTCCTCTTCGACCATCAGAGCGGTCGTATCTAAATGAAACACCATAGTTTGAGATGTACAGGTAGTCGTCAATTGTCGTTGAGGTGAGCCAGGATTCTCATATTATAACAATATTTGGTCGATGGTAGCACAGAGACAATTTCAATTCATCTAGCTTTGGAATTACAAATCGAGCGTTTGATAAAAGAATTGACGGTCGCTGATTTCGGCTCGGTAAAAGCGTCATTAAAAATTTTGATTTTATCTTTGGAGACGATTTTATTACGGTATATGTAGACTGCCTCTCCCTGTTCCCTGCGGAGTTTGCACTCTTCTATCAGTTTGCTTCTTTCCGACTGTTGGAGGGGCGTGAGGTCATGATTGAAATATACTGCTTTATAGGTTTGAGACTTGGCTAAAGAACTTGACTTCTTGAACATATCTATCTTTTCAGCCGTCTTGCTCAGTTTCAAACGCATTGGACGATTTCCATTATTTCTGGGTCCACCAATCCTATGGCGGTCGACAAGAGTGGGCGATGTATCCAGCTCATCAAATATCTTCTCTGGGTACGCGAGGTCTTCATTTTTCCTTTCAGCTACCGTGCCGTTTAGAGACTCCGGTATGCCACGGACAATTACGTTTAGTTCGAGTCTCTTACGATGTTCGAGTTTGTCGATGATTGCATCCATGTTGGAGTCCTTGGATGCCGATGATTGCAATATAGTGTTCGATCTGTTGACAACGTGTCTGAAGATATTCAATCGATTTATCAGTCTTTTTCTCAAACTTTGAGTATTTGCTCTCGAGAGAATCCATTTTGAGCATCATAGCGTCAATATTATCAGCAATTTTGCTCATCTTCATCGAGATTTTCTTGTCAAGATCGTCAAGCCTATTGTCGATACTGCTCTGAACGTCTTTATTCTTTAGGATTATAACGGCATCCAGAAGGTCATGTTTAGTAATACTGGCCTTTCTGCTGAGAAGCTGTTCCTCGGATAAACGAAGAATGTCATTAACTTTTGTCATTTGCACCGGCAGAACTCAGCAAAGATAATCACGACGCTCTACACCAAAAAGAGCACCACCAAAAATATGTTGGGAATCGGACTAGAACACGGATGGCTCTGGTTGTAGTCTGGACCTGAACCACTACACCACAAACGCCGAGGAGATTACTGGATGTTTTGCATACACATGAAACGATCAGAAAATATATGCTGAAAGGTGCGGTGACCTTGAAACACGTGATTTCTATGATCCGATTACTCCAACAAGCGTACATGACTCAACACCAAGAAAGATGAGCACTTTATATCGGGAAAACGACGCGACGTGAAGTAGAAATGAGATCACCAGATGAATAATGACACGAAGAGGATGACGATGATACCAAATTCGATAAAAATGATGCTGAGAAACACTTGGAAAGGCGTGTATTCCATAAAGCGAATGACAGATGAGACGAGACAGAAACGAACCGACCAGCACACGTCTTAGTCTTATTTAAAATTATAAATTTTGATTTTGGAGCTGTTCATTAACTAAAATTCTGCCGACAGAAAATTAAACCGATTTAATATTCTGCCGGCAGAATATTCAGCCGACTTAATGAACGATGGTATAACACCGAAACTGGCAGAATGTTCAGTCGGTTTCCGTATTGTACCGTCGTTCATCAAGTCGGCAGAATATTCTGCCGGAAAGAATATTAAATCGGTTTAATTTTCTGTCCGCAGAATTTAGTTAATGAACAGCCCCAATAATATTGTCCAAAAATTGACGCTTTTGAAAAATGTGCTGTGCCTCAAAGTGAAGAACAACATAGCCGTCGTTACATGATGCATAAAACTCGTTAAGTGTTATAGAACTGATTTCTAAATTCTGAGCTAATTCAATAGATAGATATTGTCTAATGAGATCGAATGAATCATTTTGAAACACCCTGCTTCGAATTATAATGTAAACTGTTTTCTGAGCAGAAGATTGTTTTTCAGCAATTCATGCCATTTTCTGTTTAAGTGCGTTCAGAAATCTGCAGACCGATGTATTGGATATTCAAAACAGGTTTTTCCTTCAGAGTAGCACGGCATCAGCATTTTTTTGTCAGACAGCAGTTGTTTGTTTGGTCTATCAGTATTTTTGATCGAGTGGTGATCCTTCAAGATGACATGCGGTTTAACAACATCTAAGAAGGTCCTTTTAAGTAAGTATTGAAGTTACAAGAAGCCCGGAACCCTCAAAACTTTTCCAAGTTGCACTGTCATGCGCGCTAATTTCGAGGAACCTCTAAACCCATTCAATGTCAAGTGAAATCTTATATGAAAACTCTGTGGATAGTAGTATAGGGCATGACATCCGGCGCTCCGCTTCGCTTCGCTCCGCACCCGGATGTCATACCCCCCCGAATTTTCTGAATATTTTCCAATGTTTTAGAAATTTTATACACTTGTGATTTTAGCGAAAATTTACAAATTAAAATTTACGTAGTCTAAAAATTTACAAAACTTATGTAGTCTTTTCACATAGTCTAAAAATATCAAAATATTTATTAACCCTCGGGAGGTTTAAAATTCGCTATTCCATTTCGTGAAAATCTGGGTCCACGTGGACCCAGAAGATTTATTTTCACAATCAAGCACAATTAGTACAGAAAGTACGAGTCACAGAGTTCGAATGTTCATCACAACAGTGATTCCCACACCGAGCACAGGTTTTTCTCGTTTTCCGATCTTTCTTCCACCCGCAGAGTTGACATCTGTCTTTTTTTCATGTTGCTCTCTCAACATCCACCTTTGCTTCGATGATTGGCCGTGGCACGTCTTTTGACTCCAAAAATGGCTTGACCAGCTCCTCTCCTAAGCATCGCAGAAATTGTCTTCTTTTGTGAGGCTTGTCTCTTCCCCCAATGAGGATCAATTTCGCAATTCAACACATATGCATTTATCCCACACAAATCCAAGAGGTTGCAAAACACGATTGTGTGCCATCTTCGGCTGATGTATTTCACCGTATATGTCGCCACCATTTGGTCAGCTTTATCTACACCTCCTTTGGTCGCATTGTAGTCTTTTATCATTTCTGGAACCTTTCGGTCAGTCTGTTGATCAACAACTGGCTCTTGATGGAAGGTGCTCAAAAGAAGGACACAATCATTTTTCTTGCATTTGTAACTGAGGAGGCATGTTTGATCTTCGAGGTTGAATCGGAAATCTGAAGAGTAAACAGCACGGCCCTGTAGATTCTTCATCTGCGGAGGAACTTCTCGTCTGTTTTTCCTCAGAGTTCCTAACAAAGTCATGCCTTTTGAGCGGAGAGAGCGTGCAAGCTTCAAAGAAGTAAAGAAATTGTCAGTTATGTGTCTTCCAGAATTTTCTAGAGAGCTGGTCAAATCCATGACAACACGTTCTCCAAGTCCGTGATGACTGGGATTGTCTTCTTTGCCTGTGTACATTTGTAGATTGTAACAAAAATAATTGTTGGCATCGCACAACAGCCAGAACTTAAGTCCATACCTTGATGGTTTGCTTGGCATATATTGCTTATATGCACAGCGACCTCTGAAAGGATATAGTTCCTCATCAACGGTAAGAAATGCACCAGGCACATACGATTTTTGACAGTTGTTCGTGAAACCATCCAAAAGAAGACGAACCGCTGCTAATTTGTCTCGCAGTTGTCGAGCAGCCCTTGTTTCAGGATTGTCAAAACGAAGCATGATACGTAACTCTTTGAATCTTGAATGGCTCATTGTTATTTTGAAGATGGGCCTTCCGTGTTCTTTCGACCACAGCTCTTCAGTAATCTCCATGTGAGAACGATACACGCCGCGTAGATATAACAGGCCAATGAAGGCTAACATTTCTTCCATCGAAGCGTCCGTCCATGCTGCACCTTTGATAGATCTCCCTCGCCGATTTGTCTCTTTTAGTATTGTCTCCATCATATCGTGATCAAACAAAATTTCCCAGCTATTTATAATAGTATTTGGCGCGCGAATATGCCGCAGAGAGTAACTTGTAAGACCTGGTGCTGGTCTAAGCAGATTCTCTCTTCGCTCCCTGCCACGTCTGTTCTTGAGGTAGGAGAGAAGTCCATTGCTTTCCATCAGCGGATGAAATATTCACTTGATTGCCGATTGCTTGGTTAATGGATACGTCGTCATCAGAAGGTGAAATATTGTCACTTTCATCGATATCAGATGAACCAGATGATTCACTGGAGTCCTCCGTGTCATTCGCAGATGAAGAAGCTTCGGGAACGTCTTCCTGCGCGCCCCTCAATAATCTCAAAGCTTCAACTTTTGAGCTCCGTTGTGAGCGTTCCGCCATCTTCGCCCGTAGCATAAAACAGCAGTGCGGTGTAATGACAGAACGGCCTGCCTGCGCGGTCTCATAGCCAAGCGCAGGCAGGGAGCATTGTTCACGCGTCACATCAAAATCGATTTCATTAGTTCGTCACAGTTGCACCTGCGTGCGACAATAGCGACGATAGCAAAAGCTTTGAAGCAAAGCGAAGTTTCAGCTGCGTTATCCCGTGTGTCTTTGTGTGCAAAGAAGGAGTGTGCGTGTGTCTGTGTGCAGCCAATAAGCACTACCGCTATTCCGATGCTTCATTATCTACTGTTTCGCATTGTATCAGGCGAGTTGAGGCGGCCCAATCGGCCTGGGCAGATCGACAAACTAATCGATGGAATCGTTTGCAAGTGCGCCTGTGATTTCAACGTCTCCAAAATCTGATCAGCCTTTGAAGTGCATGGCGTTAAGGCTAAAAATAGAAAAAATGCTACACATCGTGAGCGCGTGACGATAGCTGCCTTCACGAATATGACGGTCAGGATAAGGCTAAGATATAGCGTCGCTAAGGATACGGGAAATCCTTATCTGGTTTCACGAATACGGGCCTTTGTTATTTGGAATAGCAGTGACTGAATTTCTGCGCTATGACGACCGATGAAACGAATCAGTGTGACTGGGTCCAGCTGGACCCATAGATTTACTAAAAGGTTTGCGATGTATTGCAATTATTTAAACAACAGCTAATACATTTTCACTTGGCAGTTATAATTGACATATCGATACAGATAAAGTCCAGTGATATCAATAATAAATAATGAAAACTTAATAAATAACAGCAAGTGATCTGGAAAAATGGGTCCACGTGGACCCAGAAAACCCCCCGAGGGTTAAAAAATGGAATCAACCTCAGAAATGGAAGGAACCTCAAAAATGGAAGAAACTTCGAAAATATATCCTTCGTTATCACAATTAAAAACAAGTGAAATGGATAAAGAAAAACACAGAGATAGAGTTTGGTATATGAAAGATAAGGAAACACAATTATTATTAAGATTAGAGCATTATGAAAAATTAAGAAAGAGATGGTCTAAAGTTAAGAATGTAACACAAGAAATTGGAATCTTTATAACAGTAAGTTTAGGGGTATTCACAATTATAATAACTTCAGGTGTTTTAGAAATTCCAGTAGTTGCTACTGCTTTAACAGGTACGGGTGTTTTTACAACTTCGCTTGTTACAATGTTAGATAAATCTTTAATTACTAAGAAACGAAAATCATTAAAAAATAAACATTCTCACGTTAAAGGAGTTTATGATAAACTGCATTATTACTTTCAAAGAGTATGTGATGATAATGTTATCACGTTAGATGAGATTGAAAAATTTGATCAAATAGCTAATGAAGCTAATAGAATATCAATTCAATTACAGACACAAGTTAATGACAAGAATAAACAGGCTGGTAAAATTTCTAGTGATGGTAAAATTTCAAATGAAGAAAATGATAAATTTTTTTTAGAAGAACTAAAACTTTATTAAACAAAACTTTAGACGAAAAGATGTCAGACGACAAAGCAATAAAATAATTTGTTCAGTAATATGTTTTGTTGTATTCCAATGTTACCACAAAATTCAAATATTATATTTTAAAAATGGATAAAATTAAAGCTGATAATCAAAAAAGAATTCAACAGTTAGATGAGTTAATAAAACAAAAAATATTATGAAAGAAAATCATACTCAGCATAGAATGACAAAAGCTGCTATTCAATCTGATATGTTTGAAAAATGCAGCAAACCGAACAAGTGAAAAGTGATTTTGAAAAAACTATTGAACCATTTCAAACTCTTGAAAAAGAACTTGATAATTCATATAAACGAGTAAATATGACAGATCCAGTACTTAAAACATTATTAGATGATTATGGATTGTTAGAAGCAAATATAGAAAAAAAATTACCAAAATCTATGTTATTTGAGCATTCTACTTTCTTTTTAGATAAAAAATTATTTGCAAGATTTTATCTTGGCGGAAAAGAAATATTTACACAACCTTTACGGGGTTTAATTTTTTCACCAGATGAATCCCCTTTTAGTTTAGATAGAAATTTTGTTTATCTTTTAAGAGGAGCAGATTTAATAAATTATGCTGTAGAAGATCTGATAAAATATAAAGCTATGTTAGATCGAGTTGGTGCAGCAAAATCTCTTAGACGTTATAAACAATTAGAAAATTTATTACCAACGGCACCTAGAGTAGGAAAAGGTTTTAAAACAGAAACAACTATATTTTTGCCAGATGATCCACAAGAATTAATAAATAGATTAGAGATTTATTGCAGATTAGATTATCTGCAATAAAAGAAGGACATAATTCTGGTTTCAATGAAGTTCATGCTATATTAAAAAGACTATCAGAAAAGAAGATTCTAATTGAAGAGGATTATAAAAGTATAGCTGAAATATGTTGTTTTTAATTTTTATAAAAAAATATTCAATAAGAAATATTTATTTAAAATTTTTGTCTAAAAAATGCGTTCAGCAGATTTAGAAAAAAATAATAATCATTTAAAAAATCTAACAGAGATTTTGGGTTCATCAAAATTTAGTACGACGTTAAAAATTATAACAACTACTTCATCACACACTTGTAATTTAGAACCCATTCTACATTTGGAACAAAATAAAAATTATCAAATTGCACTAATTAGTTTCGCCACATTTAACACTATTCAAAACGTTATCAAAGATGTGAATGATCAATTTAGATATTCTACTGATAAAGGTAAAAAGTGGAAAGTACTAACTTTTCTTCCTGATTCTTACGAAGTTGAATCAATATCAAATAAAATTAAGAGGCATTTAGGTATACCATTTAAAGATAAGAAACAATTACATTTCGCAGTTGAACCAGCAGTTAATAAATTTTCTCTTACTTTAGACGAAAATCATCAAGTTGATTTTAATCATGATATATCATTATCAAAACTATTTGGATTTAATAAACAAACCTATAGTCAAGGTCATCATTTAGGTGAGAAGATTCCTAAAATAACTGAAATAAATTCAATTGTTGTACATTGTGACATTATTGAAGGAGGATATATAAATGGCAAATTGTCAAATTTAATATTCAGTTTTCCAGCTTTTACTGTACCCATTGGTTATAGATTAAATGCAATTCCACAAACATCAATATATTTCCCTATTACAAGAAAAACTATTAACAGCATTAACATTAGAATTGCGGATGAGAAAGGACAAAATAAATTTTGGAGGTGAAGAGATTATGATAGATCTTTTGGTTAGAGAAGTTTAATTTTCTTCTTCTAAAAAATAAGAATTATTTTATTAAAAATGAGTGAAGATATTTCTACAAACCAAGCATTAAATAAAAAAGTGAAATTCAATCATCATCGAAGTCTATCCAATAAAGTTTTATCAGTTATTTGCGGAAGATCAGGATGTGGTAAAACATATCTATTATTTAATATTCTAACTACTCCAACAATCTTATAATTCATACAACAACAGCAGAACAACCTATTTATCAATTTTTAAAATATCGATTTGAAAATAATCTTAAAAAACAGCAATTGCTTCCTTATTTGAAGAATATGAAAAATCTGAATATGATGAGGAAATAAGTTCGTGGTGTGAAGAAGCAGCGAAAAATAAACAATTAGTAGAATCTAATATAAATAAACATATAACGATACAATTAATAGATGATAGTGGTAATATGCAAGATCCTTGTAAATTAGACAAAAGAATGAAACATTGTGTAATTTTTGATGATTGTGTTAATGATAGAAATCAGACAATTCAGAGAAATTATTTTACAAGAGGTAGACCATAGACATCGGAAAACATTATTAGGACTAGACCGGACAGCGCCTATTTAATACACTATCAGCTGATGGCCACAAGCGAATGTCGCTACCGAGTGACTTTAATTCTGAAAAATTGTTTTACTATGCTATTTGTGTAAACAAATAGTAGCGCAATTTTTAAATTAGCGAAATTTTATTAAATTTCCTCTGGCTGTAGAATGCTTTCTTTTGAAAATCCAAGATAATGTGCCTTGAAATGACTCCAATCTTGAAAAGATAGATCGAAAATGAATTTACTCTTGGCGTGAATGAAATTGTTCGAGTAGATTTCGCATAATCTTCAGAGTACAGTTTTCATGCCGCTAAGTGCAAGTGGTAGTACCACTTGCCATAGGTACCATTTAAATATTTTTGTAATAAGCACAGTCACAAGTGTTTTGACTAGTGAGTCGTTAACTCTTAATCCAGAATTCATGCAATTCACGTCCGAATAATGCATTTGGCCATTTCGAAGTGTGCTCTATGAGTCACGCATGCTCCATGCAATGAATAAAATTGAATTCACTTGAAAATCCCGGCTAAAGATAAGCAGCACCCGGAATAACTGGGGTTTGTCCTGGCCACTTCGGGCAAAAAGCACTATTTTACATCATTTCCTGTGAGCGCGAAGGGCGAGTTTTCCCGAGTACAATGAAAACAGATTTATTACAAGTGTGTACGTAAAAATTTCTATTATCATGAGATCAAAGATAGGCTGTTCATTTGCAATTAACTGTGAAATGAAATGTCTTCTGCTGTTGCCAATTCGGAGTATTTAAGTCTGCAATTATGGACGATGCAATATCTCCTCATCTCTGCCCTCTCTCAGCTGATAATAGACACGTGGTTATCGATATTTTAAATTCTGTCGTTGTCATAATTGTTTTATACAAACAATATTTCCATGTCGCTACCGAACGGCTTTAAAGGCCACGGGAAATCAGCTGTGTCCGGTCTAGTCCTAATAATGTTATCCGATGTCTATGAGGTAGACATAATAACTGCAGTGTTCTTTATTTACATGATACATAATACATGATAGAGTCATAGAAAATATCTTTGAATAATTTCTGTATTGAAATTTTTTATTAAAAAGAAAAACAGAATGTGGAATGAGTACAAGATAGAACATGTACCAGTTTTAAAAGATTATAGGCATCGTACAAATCCTCTAAATTCGAAGAAAGAAGTTAAATTTTATTATCATCGTAGATATATGCAATTCGTTAAAGAATATAAAATTAAAAATGGTATAAAAAGTTATGAAAAAACAAAGGAGTTTCCACTTTGTTTAAGAAGTTTTCGAGTATTTTTAGCCTTCAATAATTTATGGTGGTTAATTCAAAAAGAACATTTCACAATTTATGATGTAAAAACATTACGGCAAATAAATATACCTCCATTTATTTCAGACTTAAAAATAAAATCATAATTTTTCATTTTAATGATAAAATCATAATTTTCTTTAAAAAATATGAATTGTGAAATGAATAAAGGTACGAAACCTATTATTGATGAATTAATGAAAAAACAAATGACTGAATTTGGTTTGCTTAAAAAACAAATGAGTGAATTTAATTTAGAGTTTAAATCAGATAAAAATGCATTAAAGAAGTTTACTAGAAATGCAAGTAATATCAGAAGAAAAAATGAAAAATAAATTTTAGAAAACTTGAAAGTATAGCTGAAAATAAAAAGGAAAATCCTATCACTGATATTTTTTTAGAAGACAGAATTAAGGATGAAGTGGGATAGGATTTAGTAAATCTTTTTAATCCGAATGAAATTAAATATGAAAATGTATCTTTCATTAATGTAGTAAATGATATACGTAAACTTTTAACAAATGGTAAAATTATTAATTTACTTGGAAAAGTTATTAAAGATAGTGAAAAAATAATTCAAAACTTTAACGTAACCAACCTTAAATAATAAATCATTTGAAACATTGTTTTCCAATCTGGATGAGAAATCAGATAGTAATGAATGGGTTTTCACAGGTAGTATCAAATACGAAGATTTTGGAATGAAGTTAGTACAAAGATCACATAGAGGTGCTGGTATTAACATGAAATATAGATTCAAAGAATATATCGGACAATATTGTTACATTCCTTCTGAAGATTTCTGCTTTATAAAATGTTATAATTTTTTACGTGGTTTCAGTAAAGAACAAGACGAAATTATAAGAGAAATGTTTAATAATTTTTTATATAAAGAGAAAGCCACATCTATAATAGGAGTAATGTCAAACTGTAATTTTTCTCAATTCAATAAACACTTTGGAGAATGTGTTCAATATTATAGTCCTGTCAATCGTCATTTAAATCCTAGAGGTATTACAACTACACAAAAATATGTTTATTACAATTGTTCTCACGAAGGTTCAACAATTGGACTTCATTGTTTGATAGACAAGAATCATAAATTAAAAGCTATTAGTGAAATTGAAAATAATTTCAAACCAATATATAAAACAGTTAATGATGAAAATTTAACAACACTTCCGTATAAAACCGTGACAAAGAAACCAATTGACTATGGTTCAACATATATATGGGATCTCGAAACTTATCCAGATCCTAACTGTTCAAATGCGCATCCTATTACTTATGCTTTAGGTGCTATCAATTCCAACAAATTTATATCTTGTTTGCCAAAGCAAAGATTGAAAGAATTAGACACACGTTTGTTAAGTGATATGATTAAAATTAAACAATCAAAAGATGAAAATGAAATTAAAGAACTTAATAAACACATAAGTGAATACAATAACTTAACTAAAAGAGGTGAAAACAATGATAGGAAAGATCTAAATCATGTTATAAGCAACAAATCATTTCAAAAGCTGAAGTACATAATAGCGATTAAATAAGGTCCACACATTAACTAGACTCAAATTAATTTACATTTGATAAAAGCACCATCATGGTTAACTTGCTTATTCAAAGTGGGGTTGAGTTTTTTATGTACATGTCTTCCAAAATATTTAGGTCATAAGTGTTGGGAGCTTGAGATAGAATTTTGAAATTGTCAACTTTACAGCTGCAACTGCAATTTAACCTATGGTCAGAAATGGCGGACATTTTTTCCCGATGTTCTTTTATTCTTAAGTTTAAGTGTCTTGTAGTTCTACCTATGTAGGTAGTGCGAGGGTCCACCTCACAAGCGAATTGGTAAATGACATTAGACCTAAGAACTTTGGGAGTATGATTTTGTTGGAGAAACCACTTTTTAGTTTATTGCATGTGAAAACCCAACGGATAGGAAATTCTTTATCTACTCTACGGAATAGTGATTGTAGTTTCTTTTTAAAATATACCGATTGAATGCCAAAAAATGGAATTTTGACAGTATGGAGGTATTGGGATTCATCTTTTTCTTTTGGAGTACAGAATCTTTTGTCCAGATAATGTTTGACCACTTTTTGTATAAAGTACAACGGATATCCGTTGTTTTGAAACTTTTTTGTCAATTTCCCTATTTCATCATGGAAAGTTTGCCATGACGAGCAGACGATGTAGGCTCTGTTGATCAGAGTGCTTAAAACAGAAATTTTCCATTGCATGGGGCATATGGCTCTGAAATTCAAGGTAAGACCGGTGTACGTGGGTTTTCTGTACACCTTAGTAGTTAGCGTGTTGGATGAAACGTCTAGGTCAATATCTAGAAAAGGTAGCACTTTACCTCCTACCTCTGTGGTGAATTTCATATTACTATGCCACTTGTTAATATAGTTGAAGAAGGATAAGTGGTCATCATCTTCAAAGATAGCCAAGATGTCATCTACATATCTGACATAGAATTTTAGGTTTAGTTTATCATTTTGTAGGAAAGTCTGTTCTAAGTGTCCCATAAATAAGTTACTGAGGGTTGGGGCTAGGGGGCTACCCATGCTCAAACCATCACTTTGACGGTAGAGAATGTTGTTGAACGAGAAAATGCCATCAGTGGCGAATTGAAGTAATTTTTTGAAGGTGTCCTTACTGTACGGTGGTTTTGTGTTATTGGAGCTATACACCTTATCACAAGCTAGATCAATGACTTCTTTGAGAGGGACGTTAGTGAAAAGACTAACAACATCAAAGGTGATGAGTTTCGAATCCGATGAGAATTTGTAGCTAGCGAGTTTGTCCAGCAGATCAGCGTTATTTTGTACTGAGTACTCCGTAGGAATTATAGGAGTAATGTACTGGTTTAGGTACTTGGCAAGGTTATATTTGGCCGTACCATAACTGGCAACAATAGGTCTAAGAGGTACATTATTTTTATGTACCTTGGCAGAACCGTAAAGTTTGCCACTACAAGACCCACTAGGAGTAATTTTAGTGAACACTTGGGAGTCCACGTAAGGTTTCACATATTTGTTCAAAAAGTATTTTAGTTTATTCTGTTGTTTTATAACAGGGTGATCGATCATCAATTCATTTTGGTTGTGTGGGATAGCGGTAAATTTGGTAGTATCTTCAATGATAGCATTGAGCTTGTTTACATATTCATCAGCATCTAGAATAGCTATACCATTACCTTTGTCCAATGGGACAACTTTGATGTCTTTATTTAGTTTAAGGGACTTCACTACATCTTGGTTATGTTTGGCTTGTGGCGTCTTGGTAACGTTAAACATACGCTTATTGTAATTTTGTAACGCAAGTTTCACCTCATTGCAATCTCTCTTAGAGATTTTATTTTTCAGGCGCTCCACCACTTTTTCCAACGCGCAAGTCAGATGTTCGCTTCCATTGCCGTTAGGACTGCTAGGGTGCTTGAGCCCTGTCTTAAAAATCTCATTTTGGTCATGCGTGAGGGTCACCTTGCTCAAGTTGTGTACCGTACCGTTGGGGGTATTTAACTTGTTTTCTACATATAACTTGAGAAACTTTTTTGATGGGCTTCTGAAATGGATTTTAAAAGGTTTTGATTTTCTCCGGTAAACAACTTTATGAAAATCATTTGGTCCAAGTAATTCAAATTATAGAAAATAGTTTCTCGAATCTTAGCCAACTTACTACGGAGGTGCTTGACCTTAGATTTGTGTTGTGAAATTAGCCTCGAAATCTTATGTAATTGGCGATCATGAATAATGTCACGGTTCAATACGTTATTCTTGTCTTTGAGGCTTAAAAATTTGGGAATCAAGCCATATTTTGAGTATTTGGACAGGAATGTGATATCACATTGTAGTTTTATGATTTTGTGGTTGAACTTTTCGAATTTACGACTAGCATTGAGTTCGATGTTGTATTTGGTCTTTAACTTATGAAAGAAGGCCACAATATGTGTAATCCTGAGTAACCAAATAAAAGCTGCTAACATATTGATAGAGGTAAAAACAGATCTTGTGAGTTCAACTCGTGCACTTGTACGTTACCAGCTGACAAAGATACTGGTTTGATCGTAATGGGATTAAAACAAAAGTACATGTATCACAGCAAAAACTTCTTGTTGCAATCTTTCAAGTGTATTGTCAACGCGTTTCGGCCCATTCCTTCTGGCCGTCATCAGGACAAGGTTAATACATTAAGGCATCACCTGGAGAGTAAGAACATTAAGCTAAAAGAGGTGAAAACAATGATAGGAAAGATCTAAATCATGTTATAAGCAACAAATCATTTCAAAAGCTGAAGTACATAATAGCGATTAAATAAGGTCCACACATTAACTAGACTCAAATTAATTTACATTTGATAAAAGCACCATCATGGTTAACTTGCTTATTCAAAGTGGGGTTGAGTTTTTTTATGTACATGTCTTCCAAAATATTTAGGTCATAAGTGTTGGGAGCTTGAGATAGAATTTTGAAATTGTCAACTTTACAGCTGCAACGGCAATTTAACCTATGGTCAGAAATGGCGGACATTTTTTCCCGATGTTCTTTTATTCTTAAGTTTAAGTGTCTTGTAGTTCTACCTATGTAGGTAGTGCGAGGGTCCACCTCACAAGCGAATTGGTAAATGACATTAGACCTAAGAACTTTGGGAGTATGATTTTGTTGGAGAAACCACTTTTTAGTTTATTGTAGCTAGCGAGTTTGTCCAGCAGATCAGCGTTATTTTGTACTGAGTACTCCGTAGGAATTATAGGAGTAATGTACTGGTTTAGGTACTTGGCAAGGTTATATTCGGCCGTACCATAACTGGCAACAATAGGTCTAAGAGGTACATTATTTTTATGTACATTGGAATATTGTATTGGAATCTCTAGAAAAGGTCTTTTCTAGATATTGACCCCCCCCCCGACAGCAATCTTCTAACTTTGGTTCTAGTGGACGGATTTTGTCTTACAGCTACTCGTTTGAAAGAGGAGAAAAAACTGCTTGACGACATTTTTTGTTGCGAGTCAATCGGACCAGCCGTTCAAAAGTTAGAGCTGTTACAAGATTTTAGGTCGGAGTTCACCTGAAAAAATCCTAAGTGTCAGAGTGGCTTTGTATGGACAAAATTTTGAAAATTTTCCAAAGTGTGTCATTTCGACCTGGGACCTTCACCAAAACATTTTTCATCAAATTTCACTGACCTCCCCCCCCCTCGGGAGAGCTAGCTTCGATCTTGGCTTCCAGTGGACGGATTTTGTCGTGCAATAGCTCGTTTGAAAGCTAAGAGTCAGACAAATTCACTGAAAGAAACGGCTTGTTCATATCTGTCCTCGTTTAGATGTGAGACGCCATTTAAGATTTTAGGTCGGAGCTCACCTGAAAAAATCCTAAGTGTCAGAGTGACTTTGTATGGGTAAAATTTTGAAAATTTTCCAAAGTGTGTCATTTCGACCTGGGACCTTCACCAAAGTTTGTTTCATCAAATTTCACTGACCTCCCCCCCCTCGGGTGAGCTAGCTTCGATCTTGGCTTCTAGTGGACGGATTTTGTCGTGCAATAGCTCGTTTGAAAGCTAAGAGTGAGACAAATTCACTGAAAGAAACGGCTTGTTCATATCTGTCTTCGTTTAGATGTGAGACGCCATTTAAGATTTTGGGAGATTGACGAAAAGCGACAGAGTTAGAATTTCCCAAGAAACAGCTCCAGCGGGCGAATGAAGGCTCGGATTGGTAAACGGAGGCCAGATTTGGAATCAGCTTGATGTTATTGTCCAATGAGGATCGTCATCCAATGAGAATCAAGCATTTCTATATAAATAGCGAGCCTTCCACAGTGAGAATCATTCCATCATTGAATCACACGAGTGACGGACGCACATTTCCTCTCTCTAGTTCCCTATTCTATTATCCAACTAAAATGGTAAGTCGCTACTTTCCTCCCTCTCCTCCCTTGAACGTAAACTTAATACAATCTTTTTTCATTTTCAGGCATCTACTCCATCTGCTGCACTAGTAGGACAAAATGGCGGTCAAACGTTACAAGGTTCGCTACGGTCAGATCATCTACAACTGAGGCCAGTGGAAGAAACAACCAAGGTACATAATCCTACACCGCTACAGCGTAAATTTAAACAAGTCTTGCGTTATGACGATCATGGCGTAGTACTCCAAACGGGAATGCTCCCTTCCACGGATGTCAAGATAATGCACAATCAGTATGGGGACTACATACTGATCCCCGTGAGTCCGTACATTCGCCACCAACTTGATATTATTGAGGAGTACGTGACATTAAATATGGACATTCCTACTCCTCTTGCTCAAGAGTGGAAGGCGAGAGATGACAAGGATACTCCCTATAGAAAGATTTGGGATGGTAGTCAAATTTGCCTACCGGTATCACATTGGTGCACTTACTATAAGAAGGAGGGAGATCATTCAACACCCATCACATGCGACGAGCTCGGAGAAGGTACTTGGGATATCCTTTTCAAAGTGAATGGACTATATCATGGTCGGCATAAGGGTTAATAAAATAGCCTCTCTCTCCATGCATATGGAATCCATCCTATATATTCCAAAACCACCCAACGTGGACGACATAATTGATCAAATCCTTAACAGCAGTGGTACGAAGCGCAAGTCGGAGAAGAATGCTGCATCAAAACGCAAATCAAAGAAGGAGAATTACTAGTCCTTTCCTAACTCTACCCTATGACAATTCGCTTATGTGCTTTGAGTGTCGTAGACGTGCTCTTATTAGATACATTTTACTTCTTCGTTGCCATCATATCATTTGTGTATTTTGTCGTGAAAAGCATCGATGTAATTCTTCATTTTGTAATATGTTATAGAACGTTTCCTTAGATATGTAATTTCCGTTTTAGGCTTCTATCATCATTTTTATGGATTGTGAGGGTGAACCTGTACAGGAGCTCAGTGCTATTGCTATGAACAATTGGACATATCAGATTGTCAGTGTCTATCATCAACATGCCAACTGCAATCCCACTTAATCTGAAATATTTGCAAGACTATGGCTTTTCTTGTGAGAGTGCTCTTCTTATTGACTTTAAACGATGGTTAGCTGCTTTCAATGTTATACGCATCTTTTGTAATAATCCTGGTAAGGAGAGGAAAGTATTTCCCAATCTAATCATTGATGATATTTTGCTCCCACCTTGGGATAGTAGAGTGAATCAACATTATCATGAAGTCACGAAACGTTTTAAGGATTTGTCTGTTCCTATTTTGTCTGTTCGTTGTAGTATCTACGTTCATAACCAATGCTTCTTTCCTCCTTACCTCAGCACTGCCAAAGTCCTGTATGGTCATCATTGCTCGCTGTATGATAGTTACCAGCTGTATCTATTTTATCTCTTTCAAACCATTGATTTATGATGCATGCCAGTTACTATTATTCAATAAATGTTACTATGAGAAGAGTTGTTGTTTTCATGCAATGGATGGGTTAGATAAAGAGCGATCATGTCTTTCTCAAACGACTGCGGAACATTACATTTTCATAGGCAAAGTTTAAAAGGAGCTGTTCAAGATTATGTGATAAATTTTCATAAAGATGAGACCGACATCGAAGCAGTGGTCGATGATGCTAGCACTCTATTTCTAGAGTTAATGAATACATTCTCTGATAGCAATGTCATGGCGCGATTAGTTGCGAAAATTAAGTTTAGTCATTTTGGAAAGGAAGAGGTGGAAAGTCGCTCTTTCCATTTTGCTTCTTATTCAATGGAAGTGGTAGATCACCCCGAAGAATTTTTTAAAAGACATATGATAAAAATTGCTGAACGTCTTAACGCATTTAACCATCATGGTAGCAGTCTAGTGATTGAAGCAATTTCAGATATTCACATTCAACTTTCCATAAAGAAAAATTGAAAATGCAGTGGTACTTGATTGTAGCACAACTGGTTTTCGAGCTATGTCTGCTCACTCTCGAAGTATATTCCTTCTGTACATGCGTCTATTATTTAGAAAAGGCTAGCAAATTCATATCTTCAAAAAGACTTGCTATAGACATCAGTAACGGTGAAACTATGCGTTGTGATGTATGTAAGCGAAAGGATGGAAATAAAAAGCGCATCTTCAAGAGATGTAAGCACGCTTTTTGTCAACGCTGTTTCATACGTAATTGCATTCAACTTTGCAAATGTAACCACCGTGATATTGCTCATTTCGAGTGTCACTTATGTCGCAATAGTTAGTACCTATGCAAATGTGGTAAAGATAGGTTTTAGCAAAGACTAACACGGAAAATGGCGAAACGTAAAATAGCGAAACGTAAAAGTCAAAAGTCTTCAAAGTTTTCTTCAGCCATTCAAGCTCTCCGACGAATGAAAGCAAATCAGCGATACAATGCTATACGACATGCCAACGATAAATTCATTTGTGAAATTATTTGTCATGTCAGAAAGTTGAGGACGAAGAAATTAGCGCCAAAACAACGAAAGTTACTGAAGCGATATGCCACAAAATTGCGTTTCATCTCCAATCCTAAAGTCACCCTTCAAAGAAAGAAGAAAACTCTAACACGAAAGGGCGGTTTCCTTTCAGCAATACTTCCAACGATAGCTCCTGCCGTGGGCAACCTATTGGGTAATATCTTTGGCTCTAAGCGTTAATTATGCAAATGTTGAATCTCAAAGTAATAAAATGGATTTCAGACTTCAATGTGATAAAGTTCTGACTGTATCAGGTCCATCTCATGCAGGTAAAACTGTTTTCACGCTGAATTTATTGGATAAAAGAAGGGAGTTGTTTAAGGAACCTATCAATCGAGTGATTTGGTGTTATGGTATTTATCAACCGTCGCTGTTTCAGGAATTGCAAAGTCGCAACTTTATTCGACATGAAGGAATTATTCCAGTGGATAAACTTCAGTCTAATGATGTTGTTGTATTGGATGATTTATTAAAAGAAAGTAAGAATTCAAAAGATGTTACAGATATGTTCACTCGTGCAGCACATCATAAAAGGGGTTTTATCATCTATATCACACAAAATTTGTTTCCTGATGGAAAAGAAGCTCGTACACGAAACCTGAATACACACTATTATGCTATTTTCAAGAATCCGCGAGATAAAAGTCAATTTGAAATTTTAGCGCGACAAGTTGCACCCAGAGGATCAAAAGCCTTAATTGAAATTTTTCAAGCAGCTACTGAAAAACCATACGGTTACTTATTCATTGACTTTACGCAAGAGTGTCCGGAAGAATTTAGATTTCGAAGTGATATTTTGAAAACTCCCATGATTATCTACAAACTATGAGTTCTTATTCTCGCATGATTGTTATTCCTCAGGATGAATATGTACAATTGACTGCCATGCAGCAAGTAAAGCAACCTCTTGCAAATCAAATGTATACGAAAGAAAAAGATTATCAGCAAAATGTTCACATCAAAGATCCACATCGTACTGTATTATTACAATCGGAAACTGTTGAGCAATTGAAAAACTTGAAGAATAAGATGCGTGACTCTGTATCGACTGCTACACCTTTAGCATCTCGCGCACATGCCATATCTCTTTTCAACAGTATTGAACCCCATCTCAATGTAAATGATAGAGGAGAAATCATTACAGATGAAAATAAAGTGATTGATGCTTCACGTTATGAAGACTTGATTCAGTATGCGACACGTAGAAAGCGCCGTCAGGGCTATGTTCCACCTGGTTGGACATACTTTCTTAAACTATTGAAAAAGCATAATGTACCAAAATTTGCTTTGAATAATGAGACATTGAAAGAACTTGATTCAATAGTGGCTACTGCTCCAATGCTTCAGACGATGAAAATGCCAACAAATTGGTTTAAGACGTCACCTGCTACATCCCCTCCCACACTCACTAAGCAAACAAGAGGAAGAACTCGACGTAGATCTACATCGCAACTAAAACTAGTAAAAGGAAAACGTAAAACAGCTCCTCCCAGGAAATACATGTTCTCAGACTATTAATATGAAGCAGATGTGTTGCTTGCCATGTAATGAGCCGCCAGAGGTGAATGTCGTTGTCACTTGCACTTGCAGCGCCAGCTCTCACAATGAAACCCCTAAGCAATGTGAACACGATCGCAAAACCGCTAAAGCTAAATGCTGCAGTTGTTGTAAATGTAGAAAGGCAAGAAAACAAAAAGATGAGAAGGAGAAAAAAGAGTCAGTCGTCATCGACTGAACGTTTGAAGTCAATCTATTATGATGTAAAACATCCGGCAGGATTTGCATCTATCAAGAAATTATCAAAAGCGAGTGGTCTTCCACAATCACAAGTGAAACGATGGTTAAAGGGTCAGGCTACCTATACACTCCACAAACAAGCGAAAAAGAAGTACCGCACCCGCCATTATATTGTTCATGACATCGATGAACAGTGGCAAGCAGATTTGTGTGATGTTGCCTCCATTTCAAAACATAACTCGGGCAATAATTTTATTTTAACCGTCATTGATATTTTCTCGCGTTATGCGTGGGCTCAACCTTTAAAAACTAAAGAAGGGAAAGGAGTAGCAAAAGCATTCCAAACAATTTTTCGAGAAGGTCGGATTCCAAAAAGAATTCAGAGTGATCAAGGAAAAGAGTTTGAAAATCAGCATGTGAGAAGATTATTTGAGAGGCATGACATTGAGTTGTTTAGTGTAAAAAGTGCTTATAAAGCTGCACTCGTTGAACGTTTTAATCGCACATTGAAAAATCGCTTGTGGCGACATTTTACTGCCAACTTGACACAAAATTGGACAAAGGTTCTACAAGATACACTCCATGCGTACAATCACTCTATCCATCGTTCTATTGGACTCAGACCAGTAGATGTAAATGCTGACAATGTAGATAAAGTGCGCGAATCATTCCAACGTAAACGCACTCATGTGAAAAGTGATGTGAAAATTGGTGATAAAGTTCGTATCTCAAAAGTGAAAAGTGTTTTTGCTAAAGGGTACCTTCCGAATTGGGAAGAAGAGGTATTTACAGTATCACGGATTAATCAAAAAGACTCTCCGACCACCTACAAGTTGAAAGATTACGATAATGAAGAAATTGAGGGTAGCTTTTACCGCGATGAGATTGAGGTAGTCACTGAAAGTGAAACATATTTGGTAGAGAAAATCATTCGATGGAAAAAACGCAAGGTGAAGAATGGTGTCTTGTTAAATGGATTGGTTATCCTTCAAGTATGAACTCCTGGATGCGTCGTGCCGACATCTTTCATCTAAGTGATCGACAGTGATTCATGCAAAGTTGTAACTAACAATGTTTAGGGTTTGAGCTATGAATCCAACTGCCTCATTTTATTCACGACCCTCCTATGAAAGTGGTGGAGGACAAATTTACATCGGCGCTCGCCTCCAACGTGGAGGTAGCATACTTGGTACACTGAAATCAGTTGTAGCACCTCTCATATCCAATGTCGGTAGATCTTTAAAACGAAATGTTTTAAGTAATGCCGTTGACTTTGCTGGTGATGTTGCTAGTGATCTTTCCAGAGGTAGAAGTTTTAAGAGCAGTTTGTTGAATCGTGGGAAGGAACGCGGTTTAAAAACATTGAAGCAGACCTTTGCTGGTGTTACTCAAGGAAAGAAATCACCTAAACGAATGAAAAAAGGAAGGAGGAAACATCGCGGAGCTGGTAAGGTGCGATCTTCAGTCAAAAGGCATTCACGCAAACGTCGTAGAGGCTCTAATCATTCATCAGGCGCTAAACGACGACGCTGCTATAACTTCTAATCATGGAGTGTAAAACTTCCGGTTTTTGTTTGTTTGATCAACAAGCCATACAGACAGATATTCTTAGTTCAAGTATTGTAGATTATCATCCTCGAACAGCTGAGAATGCTGGCCCCATTGAATTTGTTATTCCTGGTGGTAGTGATAACTACATAGATTTGAGTTATGCGATGGTTGATTTGAGGTTTAGAATTCAGCAAGCAGATGGAACTGCTATTGACGATAGACATAAAGTTGGACTGAACAATTTACCATTGACTACATTACTTCGTGATGTTTCTCTAACGATCGGAGAGCAGCAGGTGGAAGGAGGTCAAAGCGATTATCCCTATAAATCATATTTCAATCATGTATCACAGTTTCATCCAGCAGCACAAAAAAGTCATATGGAAGCCATGGGATGGTACAGAGATGAAGCAGGAAAATTTGATGTTGAAACAAACAGTGGCTTTGTAAAGCGATCTGCTATGATTAAAGATAGTAGAGTATGTCAGCTATATGGTCCGCTGAATTTAGACTTCTTTAGACAGTCAAAGTTTTTACTCTGTAATACCAGCATGCGACTCAAGCTGACATTTAATAAGCCTGAATTTGCGCTGAATGCATTTGCTAAAGTTGACAATTTTAGAATTCATGTGGAAGATATTGCACTTTACATTCGTCGAGTAGTACCGAATCCAAGTGTCATTAGAGGACATGCTGAAGGTCTAAACCGCCAAAATGCCATTTACCCCGTTCAGCATACAAAGCTTCTCACCTTTACAATTCCTAAAGATCAAAAGAGTTTCATGAAAGATGGCCTCTTGCCATCGGAAGCACCGAAGCTCCTCATGGTGGCAATGGTTGAAAATGATGCATTTAATGGTAATATAAAGAAGAATCCTTTCAATTTTATACACAATCAGTTAAGTGAAATTGCTTTACGTGTAAATGGTGTGAGTCATCATGGTCCACCCTACAAACCAGATTTTGCTGCGGATCAATTTATGCGCAGTTATGTTGATTTTATGGATGTCTTTGGCTTTTACAATACGGATGACACCAACGGACTCACTATGAAAGAGTTTAAGAGTGGATATACTATTTATGCATTTGATTTGACTGCTGACAGCGATATTAGTGCCCCCTATCGTCAAGCGAACGTGCCTCATAATATTCGTTTGGATTTGACGTTCAAAAGAACACTACCTGAGACGATCAATGTATTAATTTATGCAGTCTTCGATTCAAATATTGAAATTACAAAGTATCGTGACGTGATTCTTCAGTATAATCGTTAATGAGTTGGTTGACTGCTGACGATATTAAGACTAAAGTGCAGCGTAATGCAGACGAAGCGACGTTCAAAGCTTTCGATAATGTCTATTCACTCGATACCTTACCACCTGCAGTAAATCACTATCCCATCTTTATTGTGCTAAACACTCATTCGCAGAATTTAGGCGGTGAGCATTGGAAAGCGATCTTTATTGGAGAAGACCGACGTGGTGAACTATTTGACTCTCTTGCTCAACCTCCAAATATACCAACACAGCAGTGGTTGAGAAAACATACGCGTCAATATCAGCGAAATGAACGCATACTACAACATCCACTTTCATCAACGTGTGGTGCTTTTGTACTGTACTTCATCTTAAAACGTTTACATGTATCTCGATTTGCATCTATTATTCAAAACTTTTCATGTAATCCATCCTCTAACGAAAAAATGATTTGTAAGTTCTATCATGATTTGAAATAAAAACATCATGTTGGAAAAATTGTTTTTTATTTTACGATCCGCTGGGTACGTACATACTCGATGAGATAGTCTAGGATCACATTTGCTTGTACATGAGATTTTAATCCAGTAATGATCACTTTACTATTATGAAAGATTGCCACATGCACAGGTAACCAACAACTAATAAGAGCTGCAGGAAAAAGTTCGGGTTCATAACACAAATTGTAACTGCTGGTACGAATCTTCAAAAATGATACACTTTCATTCAATTGAGTAGAGATCACCATATTGTCCACAGTCAGATTCGACATCACACACCTCTCCCTCTTCCATATCCGACGTAGTAGTCTCTGTAGCTCTAAGCGCATTGACTACGCCGATGAATGAGAAAGGGCGCCGAGAATCTGTACAGTCCCATTTGGGAAGAGTTGAAGATTCCGTGAATTGTTCATCTTCACCACTAACATTTGAGGTCGGCCCGGGTAATACTTGCTGTTTGGAAGGTGTTGGTGTAATGTTGTGAGATCGGTTTTGGTGTAGAGTCTGAAGCGACGGAGAATGTTGACGATGGTGTAGCGATGGCGCTTCATGATGAAAGAATGAGTAAATTGGGCGATGTACCTTCCTTTTATACTTTTCCCAACTACCTTGATGAAATGTGAAGTTAGTATGAAGTTGGGAATGATAGAGTTGAATTCGCCGATTGTTGACGCGTAGCCGGATGCGATTTCCAATACGTGAATGTCTTTTCATATAGAAGTATTTCAAATCCTTCATGATATGATGTAGAGATTGAAAATGACGATAAAATAAAGAAACTCTCTTCTCACATTTCCAGTTGAATCTTTGAAATAGACGTTTCGATCATGATCCGTTTCAATACGTTGTAGGGAATCTAATTTCCAACTCATGGTGCGTGGTAGTCATGTCTGATTAAGATTTGCATAGTAGGGCGATGAACTCACGACGAATAAATGTCATGATGGAGCGATGTACGTATCTTCTATACTTCTCCCAATTGTATTTGCGAAATGAGAAACAGTTTGCGGAATGAGAATGACAGATTTTAATTTCATTGTTGCGACGTTGAAGCCAAACTTGATCACCCAAGGAGATAAATCTTAATGTTTCAAAGTATTCCAAATCCCTCATGATATCATTGAGGTTGACAAATTGTCGCCATGTTAATGTAATACCTCTTGATGAATGACCATGAGAATTTTTGAAATGTACGTTTCCATTACGATCAACTCTGATATATTGTAGAGAGTCCAAAATCCAAGTCTTCATGATGTTATGCAAAGTCGCAGATCAGCAATATAAAAATGTCGTTTTATCATATTTTGCTTAGCAATGCGGCCGCAAATAGATTTGCTAGTAATCGAGCCGCACTCTTTTCTACTCCCATTGATCATACACAACAGCTAAATGGAAATTGGGAAGTGGGTGTCACTCAACTTGTTTATAGCAACTGTGTCTATACTTTTGATCATGAGGTGATGACTATTAATATGAGACGCACAGCTGCTTACCAATGTGAAAAGGGCTGCCGAGTATACATTCCACAGTGGCCAAAGAAAGATCTCTTATCATGTAAAAAGTTTATATATGATTTCTTGAATAAAGCGTGTAAACATATTGTCCAATTTACTCCGCACAATGATGATTATACTTATGTACATCATGTAGTTGAGAAAGATTGGATTGTTGGTTTAAGTCCAAGTTTAAGAAATGATTTAGGTTACCTCGCTAGCGCCTTAACAAGCTATGATAATTTTAACGTTAATTACCACATAAGTGGTCATAAACAGTTAATATATCGAGAGGAAGCTTATTATGTAGATCTTATTCCAAGAAATGAGAAGACGTTGGTAAAGAAGATTGTGATTAAGCCAAGAAAGACAAACATGACTCCTGAAACATTATTGAAGAAATTTAATTATCTCCTTCGAGTTGATGGTAAACAAGTGGCAATATTGACTTATATCAAATCATCGAATCATATTGCAATAAGTAAATTAAATGATGATGATCTAGTATTAGTTTGTTCAAAAGATTTTCATCAGTTCTTACGACATCATTCTGCAGCTGTTCATGGAAAATCTGATATGCAACATTTACCATATGAAAGGCCAAATCAATTTGATACAGAATGGACCGTATCTTTATACAGAAAGTGTGTAGAGCCTTTCGGTGGTATCTTACATGAAACAAGAGTGTTGATGCCTCGCATTATTACTTCGGTTAAATTGGTTGTAGATTATTTAAATGAAGTGATTAATGAGCAACATATTTTATTTTCTGAAAAAGAAGGTACTTTGTCTCTCACTATAAGTGGAAAAGGTATTGAACTAATTATGGATAAAACTCTAATGGACATTTTGGGTTTTGATCAAAATATCTTTAAAAGTGGTACTGTAACCAAAGCTAGCGCAGACATGTCGCTATCGCGTCGTATTAACTATTTTCAGACATATTCCAATATTGGTGAAGATGTACGTGTGGGAGATGTTGAAGCTCCATTGCTAGCAATGATACCATACCAGCCAAAAAGCTGCAGTATTTTATCTGAGCATACTTTCAAGAAAGTGCATTATACAAAGCTGAAATCAAACTACATCCCACAAATTGATATTGCCATTTATGACGATGCTGGTGCGTTGATTCCTTTTCATAAAGATGCTGTGACAAGTATCACACTCCATTTCCGAATGAAGAGTTAATGCAAAAGTATGCTAATATATTTTTCCAATGTGAATAATATGGAAAGTGAAAATATGGACTCGTTTCTAATCTACTTGCCCAGTAATGTTTCTATGAATAAATTTCCCAAAATAAACCATCAGACTATCGAGTAGAATTAAATTGCCCACTACATTTAGAAGGTGAATGGGAGGTTGGTGTTTCTAGTATTTGCTATGATAGCAATATTCAGAATGTGAATGATTTGGAAGAAATGATATTGACTCCTCGCACCCATGATGGAATAACGATGAATAATGCATTCCAGTTCCCATACAATTTAACGTCAGATGGAAAGTGGAACTATGAATGGATTCAGATAAAATCAGATTATTATGGTCCATTTGGGAATGAGAAAATTATTAAGGCATTCAATAGTGGTAATACTTCCATCATGAAGAATAAGGATCAGAAAGTTTATGAGTTTACTATCTATCATTGGAGTGGGAGACAGTTCCTTCGCTTTCATTCTTTTACTAAAGGTCTTACACTGAGGTTGGATAATGAATTCTATCCACATCTCGGTTTTGGCCATGGACTACATCTAACGTCAATTGCTACTGCAAATGTTAAAAAAGTTTATTCAAATCGAATCAACAAATTTCATTATAAATTTAAAATGTTTGATGAAGATGTTGTAGAATGTGAAGAACGCATCATTTTGAAAAAGCGTGGTGTTCAACCTTTATCACTTATTGAGTTAGTAAAACGATGGAATGAGACTGTGGGTAAGAATTATGGAGAGAAAATTATGGCGGACAAAGATAAGTTGGTTATTCAGAAATATAATGACAAACTTACAGTTTATTTCTCTCCAACCTTGCGCCATTTTGTAAGACATTATACACCTATTATTGGAAGCGGTGTGGTGTATGCTTCTCATGAATATCACACTAAAGCTGATTCAGTTAATGATGAATGGTGGGTGGACATCTATGGTGATCGCATCAAGAAAATTTACCAGTCTTATGAAGAATCTAAAGTTGCTATCAATATAATGCCGCGTCTATATCATACAGTTGAAAGCTTCATTCATGTAGTAAATCCTTATATACAACAGAAGTTGAAGCATGTGATGAAAAGTAAATATGATGTAAAGACACACCACATTTCGTTTTCAATTGAAAATCAACGCGTTGTTCTGAAACTGGGTGATGACATTCAATGTCAATTGAGTAAAAATTTGAAAAACTTTTTGGTTTTTCAATGCTACAAACTGTGTTTGCTGCTGCGCATACGATTGGTATAGAAACACCAATGGCACTTGATAAACATGAACAGCACCTTTACATTCAAAGTGATTTGATTCTACCTATTTCTGTTGGTGAGAAAAAAGAATACATTTTACGCGATTTCATTCATGATAAAGACGCTTCATATGGAATAGTCGAGAAGATGTTTCAATCTATTTTCTATCATCCCGTCGTCAAACAAACTATACCCTCTAGTGCTATCAAAATTACCAATGGTTTACAAGAGTGCATCCATGTGAAAGATACTAAATCCCTCGTAACTTTAGTGTTTCGGAAAACAAAGTGAAGTCATTGTGATATGTTTATTGAAATAAAAATATGTATATGAAAAAGTCTTTTCACAGATATAGGATGAATGAGCTGACTGTAGGCATATATTCACAAGGAAGAAAGGATCTCATGCGATACATAAAACAACCATGTATATCTACAAAAAGCAACATCAAAATACTGAGTTAAAGTTGATTATGTCAATACATCTCCTGAATGTGGTAGCGTGAGTTTTATTCTTTTGGGTGGAGATATGTTTGTGTCAGGATGCTCATGTGGAAGAGATGTGTTATATCCTATCCAACACCACTTATCTTTCCATGCTGAAAGTGCTCGTTTCTTGAACGTGTACGTTTTCACAGTATGATCTTGAGATTTTAAGACTGTCATATTGACAAACGTTATAGTTTTATTTTTATAGGCCTTCTTATAGAACCGATGTTTCATTTTGTGAACAATGGATTTTGATATACCTTTAGCACGCTTAATACTATCTGCACATTCTTTTAATTTCATGGAATACATTTTAGGACGGAGGAGAATCATTTCATCTATTTCCTTTCCTGCTGTTTCATCCTTAAAACAACCAAGTTTGGTTTTATTCTGTATGGAATAGAGTGGATGAGTGGGATTGTAGTTAGATGTGTCGAAATACTTTTCTAATGACTTGCCTACTTCATTAAAATTTAAATCTTTTTGAGTGATAATTCCTAAAAAGAAACTATCTGTATCGCCACCCAGCAAGCGAACCTCTTTTACGAGAGGGCATGGTTTTAATATTTTGTAGAAGAGTTGATACATTTCAAGCTTGGAATAATCTAAAACGGCTTGCCCAATATAGATGGGTTTGCACAACTCAACTTCTGATTTTATCATTTTAACACCTACAAGATCCTCATCGATGATGTCTCTATCAATGAAAAGAGGTGATGAGGTCAATTTGTGATATTTTTGTTCATCAACGACTAGTTTGTAGTTCATACGTTTTCTAACGTCCTCCATGGTCTTTCCGAAAAGACTGTTATTCTTATATTTATAAAAATCCTTTTCAAAATTATTTTGGGCGAGTGTACGTTTTTGACTGTTACTATCTATGTAGGGTTTGAGGAAGGCTTTTTGTCTAAATTTGATAATGCGGTGAACTGACTTTAGAAGCATGCCCATTTCTAAATAGAATTTTAGTATGCAGAAGTGTACGAGATAACTTTTCTTATCATATTGGGTGAGTAAAAGTTTGCGGCATGGTTTGTACCTTGGCTGTCCACACTCTGTTAAGTTATTATGAAATTGTGACATTGATGGTGAAAACATATCTTCAGTCACTTCACCAGATTCAGGTGCGAGTGGGAAATCAGCAGTTTTATTTTTAATGCTATTTGGATAAATCAAATCCACTTCAAAATAATATCCCCAATCACCTTCATCTGGAATCTTCAGTATGTTTGAAGGGTTGGAGTAATACTCAAGCTCATCTTGATTTAACCAACTAAACTCGGAATGAGGTAGTGGTTTAGACAGTGAACTGCCATATAAATTATTTTGGTCATAGTACTTTAGGTGGATATGATCATCACCTACTGTTTCAGATTTTATATGATGTTTATTTACAAATGTGAGACCACCGCGTATTCCGCGCTCAAATATATTATACATCTCCGGGTCTTGTAAGAGATGAATGGTCTCACCAGTCATTTTAAAGTCTGATTTAAAGGACATGGCTGGTAGACTGACAAAGTGGACAGGATCTAATTTGTCTTCTTCTAATGCCACTCGTCGAAATTCCTGAAAGACATCAGCCAGCAAAATGACATCTAATTCTAAGTAAGCGATCATATAATCGCCAAACGTTTTACAATCAAATTTTATCCATGCCTCTTGAGCATGTTCATAATCTTCTACTGGACAATCTTCACCCGTCAAATCGTTTTGGAATTTGTCAATGGAAGGAAGGGTTGTTTCATTTAGTTTAGACATTGAGCTAAAATACGCATAAGGAAAGACTCCTTTGCGAATGATTATTTCATCCGTTAAGTTTGGATAGTGTTTCTTCAAAGTTTGACTATGGGGAAGAAACTTGAGATTACGAACGAGAGAAGCTAGTGACGCTGACATGAATTGGAATGAATCTAAAAATTTTATTTCGAAGAAGGCTGTCTTATTTTCTTTAGTTTTATCTGCTGGTACTTTTGCTGTCATTGCCATGAATTTTTCTCTCGTTATTGCAATAAGCTGCCACGATTTCATTTGGCTCAATCCTCCTTTTATGAGCATATGACTGTCATAGCCCTTAAAGTTATGAAAAATGACGGGTAGTATACGACGTCTCAACCTAAGTGAAAAGTTACATTTGGAGCAGAGTGCGTTTCTAAATTTATCAGTGATGTGATCATGATCACGCACTTTCTTAATTTTATCGTCATCAAACGTTTTATGACAATTAGGACAGGATGTGCAACTTTCAAACTTTTGTTTGTCTTCATCTGATATATGTAGTGACTTACGCTGCAATTGGGAATCATATGATTGTTGAAATTTAGCAGCTTTATCGAGAAATCCTAGAAATTTTGAAATGCAATCTTCACCTTGCCAAGTATGCATTTTGTTTTGCCTATTCCTAAAGTGGTCATGCCATACTTCATAGCAGGATATGGCTGCTGGCTTGTGGATGATATCATCAATGTAGCATTCTATGTCTGCGTAAATGACACGCAGGGGACTTAATTCGTCACCATTATCCCTATGTGAAAATATTTTATCTTTGGGCATGCGTTCCATTTGTAATTTACCTCGCTTGCACCATTCATAGTGAGTTTCAAATTTATCTTTACTCCAAAAGGAGCGGATGCAGCGGTCGCATACAAAATGTTCACCTCTTTTAGAGTGCCCCAAGTGAGTGTACAAGCGAGAGATTTTGGGAATACCACAGTAGTGCCATTCCTCGCTATCATCTTGTTTTACTAATAAGAGGTTGACTACACGTTCATAACAAGTTGAACGTGAATTATAGCGGGCACCCTTCAACCCCTTCTCCCACACGTGAACGACAATTTTAATCTTATTATGTTTTTCGAACGTTTCTACATCTTTGATTTTCATGTTGTTACTATCACAACCTTCAAAGTCTAGTTCATCCTCCCACTGTCTATAGCTATAGGTATGATTTCGATTCGCGTTGATATCATTATAGTGAAGGATGGATAGGACTGCATATTTGAAACACTGTGATTTACAATCGACATTGATGACAGCTTTCTTATTATACAACGTTTTTGGTAGTTTAAATGTGCCTCGAGCTGCATGACTTTCTAATAGGGAAATTTTGAATATGGCTGAGTCCACACCATCAAAAATGAGAGCGCTGTCGCGTTGATTGAATTTATCTACATTTGATTTTAAACATTGAATGTGAAAATTTAGCCAAGACTCGCAGTCTACAACTTCAGTTGCGGAAGAGGAAGGAACATGAAACTGTATTCTCTCCGTCACTTGACCCGTTTGAAAATCTATCTTAATATATTTTAGTTTAAGGTAGATGAGCGCCTTCATTCTAAAATTGTCTAAATTGTTGAAGATTGTTGAAGAGCGCTTCGATAATGTTAGAATTTTGAAGGAGCCACTCAGAAAAATCTACTATTTGAGTATTGGACTCCATGCAGCAGTCGCGTACTAAATTATTATGTGAAACATTAATGAGGCACATGGTAGAGGTACCGTTGGTGTAGTGATCATTTGCATGCGTGTGTTGAAGTCTGTGCGAAGATCGCTGAAAGTGACAATCAAAAGAAAGAGGGCACAAATCGCAAGGAAAGGAGATGTCATCGTCAGAATCAACTTCACCTCCGGAGATTGACGCCGCTTTGCGTTGACACACACGTTGTTTGATGTGTCGAAGGAGACTGTGCTTCCTTGTAAACATATGTCCGCAGTCGGCACATTCCCACTCGTTGCCTTGTCGCGAGAGTCCTGAGCTGGAACTCACATCACCTGAAAGAGAAATCATTCTATCATCTCTGTTCAAGTCTCAGTGTATTGTTACAACCTACTTTGACTGAACAACTCTAAACTTTCCTCGAGAAGGGCGGGCATTGGTGATGAAGTTGATGCCTGAAATTGAGGAAGATGCTATTAGCCACACGTTTGAGGGAGATGAGTGAAGAAATTTTCAACTTACCATTTCAACGAAATCGAGTTTAAGGTTGATACTTCAACCAAGATAGAGACTTCACGAGAGAGCAGTTCACTTGTACGCCTCAAATATAGAATTCGTCAGAGAACACTTCACTTGTGCGTCTCAAAGACAGAGTGAAATGATACGGATGTCACTTTGCATATATACTTTCATATTCATCATTCATTGGCTGTTCATACTGATTGGTTGCTTGTTGATACTTAAGAATTAGAAAACATTTCAAAGTTATTATTCACAGGCAACATGACAAGCCCTCCGACAACACCAAACACAAAATTCTCTTCTCCATCCTCAACACCAGAGGCGCTCGTTGCACCAAACGCTCCAACGAAGGGGAAGGTGTACCGACTGGACAATATCAGAAAGTTGTCATTACCAGCGGACAACGAAGAGAGTGTATGTGAGAAGGAGTGTCCAGACTTAACAGGCGTGAGGTGGAAGTATCTCCAGTACGATACTGACGATGTGATGGAGATCACCAGCAGCAAATTCCTCCACCAATTATGGGAGTGGTACACCCCTAACTCCCAGCCACGAACTATGGCGGAGTGGGAGTACATCGACAAAGTGAGGCTCGCAGTGGAAGAACGATTAAAGCAAGTGAACTGTTTTTGTTATCTATGTGAAGTCAGACTCTGGGACGATATTGATGATGAAGACCTTTTGAAATACATGCCATAATAAATTTTTATTTCGTATAATCTTTGCTTTCATACTGACTTACTTGAACGGGGCTTCAGTGGATGATTTAACCATGTATACTTTTTCATTTGGAAATAGTAGCACGCTTAGTCTAACTTGTAAATCTTATAACATTTCATATGAACGATGATGATAGATGAAATAGTGTTAAATAAAATTAAGATGGCTTACACTTCTGATACAGGGATAGCAATCGACTGCGATCCATGTGTAAAGTGCTTGTTAGACTACGGATGGGCTTAAGTGGATGATTTAACCATGTATACTTTTTCATTTGGAAATAGTAGCACGCTTAGTCTAACTTGTAAATCTTAAAACATTTCATATGGACGATGATGATAGTTGAAATAGTGTCAAATAAAATTAAGATAGCTTACACTTCTGATACAGGGATAGCAATCGACTGCGATCCATGTGTAAAGAGCTTGTTAGACTACGGAAGAGAGAAGTGTGTTATGTTGCGTGTGGCGCGTGAGTGTCCTCCCATTTCATTCCATTCATCAATTCGTCTCATTGATAGAGACAGGTAGAACTCATGGTTCTCATAACGTATGCAATGGAAAGTTTTAGGCAACCTTCGACAGTTGGCTAAATGTCGCCCTGGCGCGAATGCATACTACGTTGAGACAGAGGCAATCACTTGCAAACATGACGCAGAGAGGTTAAACAAGATTGACCATTGCCGAATGTCCCTTGCGGTATACATAGCTACGGGTTTCACCGCCGCCCTTTACAGGAACGCCCGTCGAAAGGAAGTATTACACCGAACTTCATTTGCAACGTTCAAGTTGACTGATAGCAGATTCAACTTAATGATAGTATTCGCCAGTCCGAAGACTGCCCAGGGCAAACCGCGAGGAGGTTCTATCATGTCTTGCCCCATGGTGGCCCTTAAGAGAGCCGATGGTTCGTTCTCGGTGTGAATTAAGTTGACTATTGGCTGGAATAGTCAATGGGTATGACGGTTAGGTTCTTATAGACCCTATACCGCCGAGGTCGTGCTGGTGCATCTGGCACCTTTCGGATGCGGGTGGTATTCGGAGTCCACACCCCATCCGTCCAAACGATCTTCTCGATCTTCCCCTTCTTATCATCCTCTTCATCCCACTCGTCGAGGATGACGAACTCGGGAATGGCGTTGTCTTCATCGATGAAGACGGGAATGCTGTTGGCAGGAGACGTTGTTTCCATCGTGACTTGAAATTGAATGAGAATCGCTACAATCTTCTGGCTTATATAGGGTTCTCAACAATGAATTGCTCAACAGCGAATCAGAATGCTTCAGGGATAGCAATCGACTGCATAACGTTCAAGTTGACTGATAGCAGATTCAACTTAATGATAGTATTCGCCAGTCCGAAGACTGCCTAGGGCAAACCGCGTGGAGGTTCTATCAAATCTTGCCCCATGGTGGTCCTTAAGAGAGCCGGTGGTTCGTTCTCGGGAGTAACGTCATCTTACACCCTACCAATTCTGCTGAGAGAGTCTTTGACTCTCTCTTTGGTAGCACTGTCGACTTCCACACTAACTGGTACATGGCTAAAAAGTGGAATGTAGCGCCATTCCGTTGGATTGACAACAGTTGCTGTCATCGGATTGCCAATCCGAGCAAGATTATTAAAAACTCTGTCTTGCTCCTCTAGCCTGACAAACTCCTCAAATAAATTTCGCGGCCTTAACTGCGGTCCGCGAGGAGAGCTGACTTGACTGTTCGGCGTCTGCATGATTGAAATGAAATGAAATGAGAGGCAGTGGTTTATATACCCCTCTAACGCGACGCAACGTTCAAGTTGACTGATAGCAGATTCAACTTAATGATAGTATTCGCCAGTCCGAAGACTGCCCAGGGCAAACCGCGTGGAGGTTCTATCATGTCTTGCCCCATGGTGGCCCTTAAGAGAGCCGATGGTTCGTTCTCGGAGTGAATTGATGGGGTGGTGAAGGCGGGCAAAGATCTGCAATGAAAATGATATGTATTAGAATAGGATATACTATCTTATTTACTTTTCACTTACCAAGTTAGCCATCCTTTATCAGTCTCGCGCGCTTCCGAATCGAGAATTTGTACAGATGGCCGCGCATTCTCAGGCTGGCATGTAGGCATTTTTTCGTCGAATGGCCGTTATAACAAATTATAGACTCGTCTAAATTTTGATTCACGAGTACTTCGCCGTCCAAATGATTATCCCGAATAGGGATGTGAAAATCAAACAACCTATCCTCATTCACACGATTCCACTCATCCCTCATGCGCTCCAACTTCTCATACGCCTGCCTCTCATCACCCCGCCGAGCCACAGTCCTCTCCAACTCAACATTCCTCGCTCTCAACACACTCATCTCCTTCATCATCTCCTCAAACTTCGCTTCTGCATCTCTCATTCTTCTCTCCGCAGCACTCGCCCTCTTCTCACACTCATCATTCTTCTCTTCCAACTCTCGCGTCTTATTCTTCAAATCAGTCACACTACGCCTCATTCGAATATTCTCATCCGCTACCTCCTTCGACTTCAGTTCCTTCTTTTTCAACTCATCCAACTCCTTCACAACTTAATCCTTCACCTTCTTCAAACTCTCATACTTATTTACTAACAAATCATGCGCCATCTGCTGCGACACATGCCTCTTCTCTTCATCCTTCAACCACCTCGCCGACTGCTTACGTATCCCACCACTCTTCACTTTTGGGGAAGATGAGCTCTTCGGGGGGTCGGTGATGACAATGTTTGACACCTCCGACGACGAAGAGCTCAACTTCCTCACACGCTTCCTCACATGCTCCCTATCTAAATCCACATCATCGTCATCATCACTCTCAAGCACTCTCTTCCGCTCAATCTCAGCCTCCAACGACGCAACTGCTCTCGCCAACTCATCATTCTCAACAACATTCTCAACCTTACCCTCTCGCTCTATCGCCAACATTCGCTCCCTCTCTACCACAATCAACTGCGTGAATCGCAAGTCATTCACCAAACCTCCACTACAGTCAGCATGCACTCTGTAGAAACGCGCCTCATCCTCATCACCCTTCAACACTCTACACTTCACACACGCAACCCTATTCAGGATAATCATGTGGTCGGTGCCCGCCTTCTTGACATGAGCCTTGGAGTCCGCACTGCGATTGATTCGCCCACATGTGCACATCTTAATATGGAATTTGCGGTTCCTATCGTTAGCCATGCCTGAGATTTTATCGTTAACTGTAAGATAATGAAATTTGTATAAGTTTGGAATCATGTAGTACAGTCATATTCCTAAAGCATTACACTTAGTCAGGAATGATAGATTTGAGTATAGTGAGTGGCACTCGATCCCGTCGACAGCCCGAAGGCATTGTACTGATCACTAGGGAAGTGAGAGATCTTCCCCGATACCCGCTCTTTACAGCTGAAGACATCATTATCACTGCCCCGAGGTGGTAACAGTAACGCCGAGTCAAAGGTAGTGATCAGTAGCTGGGATCCAACCCCTCAAAGCTGCCTTAGACTTAGTTAAATTTCAAATCTGATAGCAGATTTGAACTCAGCATACTTGAAAACCTTAGTCTACATGTTAAAACTTTGAAAAAACTGAAAATTAAGAATTTTAAAAAAATTCCGCATTTTACTACTCATACTACTTTTAAAAAATTTTATCAGTAGTAAAGACACTATCAAACTCTATCATACAAATTTTGAAGTAAGAAAATAGCTTGCCTACTTCAAAAGATAGAGTCCTTTGAAACACCCGATATCGGGAGCTCAGAGCGACGACCGTCGCTTACCTCGTCTTTCGATGAAGTGATCAGACTTACGTTGTCGGGGGTTTATATATGCTCGGAAGAAAACTAAAAAATGGCTCTATCTCCGAAAGTCTTGCAAACGATTCGTCTTATCATTCTCTATCATATGACACCTAAACCATTCTCATATGACCACGGGAAGTCGGTCCGTCAGCACATGTCCATGTAACATACCACAAGTGAAAAAATTCCTAAGTGTGAGAGCTCCAGTGTGGTGAAAATTTTGAAAAATTTAAAACTTCCGAATTTCGACCTGGGACCTTTACCAAAAACATTTTTCATCAAATTTCACAGACACCCCCTCCCCCCCCCGTTCACAGAAATTTGATGAAAAATGTTTTGGTGAGGGTCCCAGGTCGAAATGCCACACTTTGGAAAATTTTCAAAATTTTACCCATACAAAGACACTCTGACACTTAGGATTTTTTCAGGTGAGCTCCGACCTAAAATCTTAAATGGCGCCTCACATCTAAACGAAGACAGATATGAACAAGCCGATTCTTTCAGTGAATTTGTCTCACTCTTAGCTTTCAAACGAGCTATTGCACGACAAAATCCGTCCACTAGAAGCCAAGATCGAAGCTAGCTCTCCCGAGGGGGGGGAGGTCAGAGAAATTTGATGAAAAATGTTTTGGTGACGGTCCCAGGTCGAAATTCCACACTTTGGAAAATTTTCAAAATTTTACCCATACAAAGCCACTCTGACACTTAGGATTTTTTCAGGTGAGCTCCGACCTAAAATCTTGTAACAGCTCTAACTTTTGAACGGCTGGTCCGATTGACTCGCAACAAAAAATGTCGTCAAGCAGTTTTTTCTCCTCTTTCAAACGAGTAGCTGTAAGACAAAATCCGTCCACTAGAACCAAAGTTAGAAGATTGCTGTCGGGGGGGGGGGGGTCCGTGAAATTTGATGAAACAAACTTTGGTGAGGGTCCCAGGTCGAAATGCCACACTTTGGAAAATTTTCAAAATTTTACCCATACAAAAACACTCTGACACTTAGGATTTTTTCAGGTGAGCTCCGACCTAAAATCTTAAATGGCGCCTCACATCTAAACGAAGACAGATATGAACAAGCCGATTCTTTCAGTGAATTTGTCTCACTCTTAGCTTTCAAACGAGCTATTGCACGACAAAATCCGTCCACTAGAAGCCAAGATCGAAGCTAGCTCTCCCGAGGGGGGGGAGGTCAGTGAAATTTGATGAAAAATGTTTTGGTGAAGGTCCCAGGTCGAAATGTCACACTTTGGAAAATTTTCAAAATTTTGTCCATACAAAGCCACTCTGACACTTGGGATTTTTTCAGGTGAGCTCCGACCTAAAATCTTGTAACAGCTCTAACTTTTGAACGGCTGGTCCGATTGACTCGCAACAAAAAATGTCGTCAAGCAGTTTTTTCTCCTCTTTCAAACGAGTAGCTGTAAGACAAAATCCGTCCACTAGAACCAAAGTTAGAACATTGCTGTCGGGGGGGGGGGGGTCCGTGAAATTTGATGAAACAAACTTTGGTGAGGGTCCCAGGTCGAAATGCCACACGTTGGAAAATTTTCAAAATTTTACCCATACAAAAACACTCTGACACTTAGGATTTTTTCAGGTGAGCTCCGACCTAAAATCTTGTAACAGCTCTAACTTTTGAACGGCTGGTCCGATTGACTCGCGGCAAAAATGGCGTCGAGCAGTTTTTTCTCCTCTTTAAAACGAGTAGCTGTAAGACAAAATCCGTCCACTAGAACCAAAGTTAGAAGATTGCTGTCGGGGGGGGGGGGTCCGTGAAATTTGATTAAAAAATGTTTTGGTGAAGGTCCCAGGTCGAAATGACACACTTTGGAAAATTTTCAAAATTTTACCCATACAAAGCCACTCTGACACTTAGGATTTTTTCAGGTGAGCTACGACAGTCCACCTTCCCAACCTGGCCGGCACACCACGCCAAACTGGACAGCACATCACCGCGCGCTACGACGGCCGGCCAGAGGGGGGGAAGTCAGCGAACCTTTCGGACTCACTTGGCCGGCACACCACGACACTCTGTCGTTCCATCCAGAGGGGGGGACGTCAGCCTCAAAGCACCACGGCGGCCGACCACGACACTCTGCCGTTCCAGAGGGGGGGGACGTCAGCGACGGCGGCCATCTTGCGCTATCCAGAAGTGGAGTTTTACTTACTACTAAAAGATTCTGTACTCCAAAAGAAAAAGATGAATCCCAATACCTCCATACTGTCAAAATTCCATTTTTTGGCATTCAATCGGTATATTTTAAAAAGAAACTACAATCGCTATTCCGTAGAGTAGATAAAGAATTTCCTATCCGTTGGGTTTTCACATGCAATAAACTAAAAAGTGGGTTCTCCAACAAAGATCATACTCCCAAAGTTCTTAGGTCTAATGTCATTTACCAATTCGCTTGTGAGGTGGACCCTCGCACTACCTACATAGGTAGAACTACAAGACACTTAAACTTAAGAATAAAAGAACATCGGGAAAAAATGTCCGCCATTTCTGACCATAGGTTAAATTGCCGTTGCAGCTGTAAAGTTGACAATTTCAAAATTCTATCTCAAGCTCCCAACACTTATGACCTAAATATTTTGGAAGACATGTACATAAAAAAACTCAACCCCACTTTGAATAAGCAAGTTAACCATGACGGTGCTTTTATCAAATGTAAATTAATTTGAGTCTAGTTAATGTGTGGACCTTATTTAATTGTTATCATGTACTTCAGCTTTTGAAATGATTTGTTGCTTATAACATGATTTAGATCTTTCCTATCATTGTTTTCACCTCTTTTAGCTTAATGTTCTTACTCTCCAGGTGATGCCTTAATGTATTAACCTTGTCCTGATGACGGCCAGAAGGAATGGGCCGAAACGCGTTGACAATACACTTGAAAGATTGCAACAAGAAGTTTTTGCTGTGATACATGTACTTTTGTTTTAAATCCCATTACGATCAAACCAGTATCTTTGTCAGCTGGTAACGTACAAGTGCACGAGTTGAACTCACAAGATCTGTTTTTACCTCTATCAGTATGTTAGCAGCTGTAATTTGGTTACTCAGGATTACAAATATTGTGACCTTCTTTCATAAGTTAAAGACCAAATACAACATCGAACTCAATGCTAGTCGTAAATTCGAAAAGTTCAACCACAAAATCATAAAACTACAATGTGATATCACATTCCTGTCCACATGCTCAAAATATGGCTTGATTCCCAAATTTTTAAGCCTCAAAGACAAGAATAACGTATTGAACCGTGACATTATTCATGATCGCCAATTACGTAAGATTTCGAGGCTAATTTCACAACACAAATCTAAGGTCAAGCACCTCCGTAGTAAGTTGGCTAAGATTCGAGAAACTATTTTCTCTAAGTTGAATTACTTGGACCAAATGATTTTCATAAAGTTGTTTACCAGAGAAAATCAAAACCTTTTAAAATCCGTTTCAGAAGCCCATCAAAAAAAGTTTCTCAAGTTATATGTAGAAAACAAGTTAAGTACCCCCAACGGTACGGTACACAATTTGAGCAGGGTGACCCTCACGCATGACCAAAATGAGATTTTTAAGACAGGGCTCAAGCACCCTAGCAGTCCTAACGGCAATGGAAGCGAACATCTGACTTGCGCGTTGGAAAAAGTGGTGGAGCGCCTGAAAAATAGAATCTCTAAGAGAGATTGCAATGAGGTGAAACTTGCGTTACAAAATTACAATAAGCGTATGTTTAACGTTACCAAGACGCCACAAGCCAAACATAGCCAAGATGTAGTGAAGTCCCTTAAACTAAATAAAGACATCAAAGTTGTCCCATTGGACAAAGGTAATGGTATAGCTATTCTAGATGCTGATGAATATGTAAACAAGCTCAATGCTATCATTGAAGATACTACCAAATTTACCGCTATCCCACACAACCAAAATGAATTGATGATCGATCACCCTGTTATAAAACAACAGAATAAACTAAAATACTTTTTGAACAAATATGTGAAACCTTACGTGGACTCCCCAAGTGTTCACTAAAATTACTCCTAGTGGGTCTTGTAGTGGCAAACTTTACGGTTCTGCCAAGGTACATAAAAATAATGTACCTCTTAGACCTATTGTTGCCAGTTATGGTACGGCCGAATATAACCTTGCCAAGTACCTAAACCAGTACATTACTCCTATAATTCCAACGGAGTACTCAGTACAAAATAACGCTGATCTGCTGGACAAACTCGCTAGCTACAAATTCTCATCGGATTCGAAACTCATCACCTTTGATGTTGTTAGTCTTTTCACTAACGTCCCTCTCAAAGAAGTCATTGATCTAGCTTGTGATAAGGTGTATAGTTCCAATAACACAAAAACCACCGTACAGTAAGGACACCTTCAAAAAATTACTTCAATTCGCCACTGATGGCATTTTCTCGTTCAACAACATTCTCTACCGTCAAAGTGATGGTTTGAGCATGGGTAGCCCCCTAGCCCCAACCCTCAGTAACTTATTTATGGGACACTTAGAACAGACTTTCCTACAAAATGATAAACTAAACCTAAAATTCTATGTCAGATATGTAGATGACATCTTGGCTATCTTTGAAGATGATGACCACTTATCCTTCTTCAACTATATTAACAAGTGGCATAGTAATATGAAATTCACCACAGAGGTAGGAGGTAAAGTGCTACCTTTTCTAGATATTGACCTAGACGTTTCATCCAACACGCTAACTACTAAGGTGTACAGAAAACCCACGTACACCGGTCTTACCTTGAATTTCAGAGCCATATGCCCCATGCAATGGAAAATTTCTGTTTTAAGCACTCTGATCGACAGAGCCTACATCGTCTGCTCGTCATGGCAAACTTTCCATGATGAAATAGGGAAATTGACAAAAAAGTTTCAAAACAACGGATATCCGTTGTACTTTATACAAAAAGTGGTCAAACATTATCTGGACAAAAGATTCTGTACTCCAAAAGAAAAAGATGAATCCCAATACCTCCATACTGTCAAAATTCCATTTTTTGGCATTCAATCGGTATATTTTAAAAAGAAACTACAATCACTATTCCGTAGAGTAGATAAAGAATTTCCTATCCGTTGGGTTTTCACATGCAATAAACTAAAAAGTGGTTTCTCCAACAAAGATCATACTCCCAAAGTTCTTAGGTCTAATGTCATTTACCAATTCGCTTGTGAGGTGGACCCTCGCACTACCTACATAGGTAGAACTACAAGACACTTAAACTTAAGAATAAAAGAACATCGGGAAAAAAATGTCCGCCATTTCTGACCATAGGTTAAATTGCCGTTGCAGCTGTAAAGTTGACAATTTCAAAATTCTATCTCAGCTCCCAACACTTATGACCTAAATATTTTGGAAGACATGTACATAAAAAAACTCAACCCCACTTTGAATAAGCAAGTTAACCATGACGGTGCTTTTATCAAATGTAAATTAATTTGAGTCTAGTTAATGTGTGGACCTTATTTAATTGTTATCATGTACTTCAGCTTTTGAAATGATTTGTTGCTTATAACATGATTTAGATCTTTCCTATCATTGTTTTCACCTCTTTTAGCTTAATGTTCTTACTCTCCAGGTGATGCCTTAATGTATTAACCTTGTCCTGATGACGGCCAGAAGGAATGGCCGAAACGCGTTGACAATACACTTGAAAGATTGCAACAAGAAGTTTTTGCTGTGATACATGGTACTTTTGTTTTAAATCCCATTACGATCAAACCAGTATCTTTGTCAGCTGGTAACGTACAAGTGCCACGAGTTGAACTCACAAGATCTGTTTTTACCTCTATCAGTATGTTAGCAGCTGTAATTTGGTTACTCAGGATTACAAATATTGTGACCTTCTTTCATAAGTTAAAGACCAAATACAACATCGAACTCAATGCTAGTCGTAAATTCGAAAAAGTTCAACCACAAAATCATAAAACTACAATGTGATATCACATTCCTGTCCACATGCTCAAAATATGGCTTGATTCCAAATTTTTAAGCCTCAAAGACAAGAATAACGTATTGAACCGTGACATTATTCATGATCGCCAATTACGTAAGATTTCGAGGCTAATTTCACAACACAAATCTAAGGTCAAGCACCTCCGTAGTAAGTTGGCTAAGATTCGAGAAACTATTTTCTCTAAGTTGAATTACTTGGACCAAATGATTTTCATAAAGTTGTTTACCAGAGAAAATCAAAACCTTTTAAAATCCGTTTCAGAAGCCCATCAAAAAAAGTTTCTCAAGTTATATGTAGAAAACAAGTTAAGTACCCCCAACGGTACGGTACACAATTTGAGCAGGGTGACCCTCACGCATGACCAAAATGAGATTTTTAAGACAGGGCTCAAGCACCCTAGCAGTCCTAACGGCAATGGAAGCGAACATCTGACTTGCGCGTTGGAAAAAGTGGTGGAGCGCCTGAAAAATAGAATCTCTAAGAGAGATTGCAATGAGGTGAAACTTGCGTTACAAAATTACAATAAGCGTATGTTTAACGTTACCAAGACGCCACAAGCCAAACATAGCCAAGATGTAGTGAAGTCCCTTAAACTAAATAAAGACATCAAAGTTGTCCCATTGGACAAAGCCCCCCCCCCCCCCCCCCAGCCCTCCCCCCAGACCCCCATACCCCCACACCCCCCCCCAACCCCCCACCCAGTAAGCCCAACACCCCCCCCAACCCACCCCTCCCCCCCCGCCCCCTCCAACCTCCACCAAAGCCCACAGCCAACCCGACCCCCCCAACAACCGCCAGAGCCCGCCCCACCCCATACCCGCCCACCAAGCACAAACCAACAGAAGCAAAAGCCCCACCCCCCCAACCCAGTCCCCCCCCAACCATGCCCATCACCCCATACCCCCCCCCAAAGCCCGCCCCCCCCCCCCACACCATACCCTCCCATATGCCCCAAACCCCCTCACCAAACCCGCCCCAACCTCCCCACCAGACCCCCCATCCCCACAACCCAAGGTAACTCCCACCCCCGCCCCCAACCCTCTCAACACCCCCCCTCCCGCCCCCCCCCCCACCACCCCGCAACCCCCCCCCAGTCCCCCCACCAAAGCACCCCCAAACCCAATCCCCAATAAACTACCCCCAAAAGGTTACAAAAGGTACTCCCCCCACACCCGTGCCACCCCCCAAAGCCCCTCCAACCCCCCCCCCCTCCCCCCCCCCCCCCCACCACATCCCGCCCCCCCCCCACCCCACAACAATCATTAACACCACCCCCCGCAACACTCACCCCACCCCCCCAGCTCACTCCAAAGCCCAAAACCCACCGCCCCAGCCCCCCCCCGCTCCCCAAAGGTAATCCCCCCCAAAGCCCCCCCCCCATATACCCCCTCCCCCCCCCCCCCCCCCCCCCATCCGCCCCCCACCCCCAACCCCCCCCCCCCCCCCGCCCCCCCCCCCCCAGAGCACCCCCAGACAAACCCACCAACCCGCCTCCATAGCCTCCCCCCAAACAACCCCCCCCCCTCCCCCATTATCCCCCCATAAGCCCAAAGGTAATGGTATAGCTATTCTAGATGCTGATGAATATGTAAACAAGCTCAATGCTATCATTGAAGATACTACCAAATTTACCGCTATCCCACACAACCAAAATGAATTGATGATCGATCACCCTGTTATAAACAACAGAATAAACTAAAATACTTTTTGAACAAATATGTGAAACCTTACGTGGACTCCCAAATGTTCACTAAAATTACTCCTAGTGGGTCTTGTAGTGGCAAACTTTACGGTTCTGCCAAGGTACATAAAAATAATGTACCTCTTAGACCTATTGTTGCCAGTTATGGTACGGCCGAATATAACCTTGCCAAGTACCTAAACCAGTACATTACTCCTATAATTCCTACGGAGTACTCAGTACAAAATAACGCTGATCTGCTGGACAAACTCGCTAGCTACAAATTCTCATCGGATTCGAAACTCATCACCTTTGATGTTAGTCTTTTCACTAACGTCCCTCTCAAAGAAGTCATTGATCTAGCTTGTGATAAGGTGTGTAGTTCCAATAACACAAAACCACCGTACAGTAAGGACACCTTCAAAAAATTACTTCAATTCGCCACTGATGGCATTTTCTCGTTCAACAACATTCTCTACCGTCAAAGTGATGGTTTGAGCATGGGTAGCCCCCTAGCCCCAACCCTCAGTAACTTATTTATGGGACACTTAGAACAGACTTTCCTACAAAATGATAAACTAAACCTAAAATTCTATGTCAGATATGTAGATGACATCTTGGCTATCTTTGAAGATGATGACCACTTATCCTTCTTCAACTATATTAACAAGTGGCATAGTAATATGAAATTCACCACAGAGGTAGGAGGTAAAGTGCTACCTTTTCTAGATATTGACCTAGACGTTTCATCCAACACGCTAACTACTAAGGTGTACAGAAAACCCACGTACACCGGTCTTACCTTGAATTTCAGAGCCATATGCCCAATGCAATGGAAAATTTCTGTTTTAAGCACTCTGATCAACAGAGCCTACATCGTCTGCTCGTCATGGCAAACTTTCCATGATGAAATAGGGAAATTGACAAAAAAGTTTCAAAACAACGGATATCCGTTGTACTTTATACAAAAAGTGGTCAAACATTATCTGGACAAAAGATTCTGTACTCCAAAAGAAAAAGATGAATCCCAATACCTCCATACTGTCAAAATTCCATTTTTTGGCATTCAATCGGTATATTTTAAAAAGAAACTACAATCACTATTCCGTAGAGTAGATAAAGAATTTCCTATCCGTTGGGTTTTCACATGCAATAAACTAAAAAGTGGGTTCTCCAACAAAGATCATACTCCCAAAGTTCTTAGGTCTAATGTCATTTACCAATTCGCTTGTGAGGTGGACCCTCGCACTACCTACATAGGTAGAACTACAAGACACTTAAACTTAAGAATAAAAGAACATCGGGAAAAAATGTCCGCCATTTCTGACCATAGGTTAAATTGCAGTTGCAGCTGTAAAGTTGACAATTTCAAAATTCTATCTCAAGCTCCCAACACTTATGACCTAAATATTTTGGAAGACATGTACATAAAAAAACTCAACCCCACTTTGAATAAGCAAGTTAACCATGACGGTGCTTTTATCAAATGTAAATTAATTTGAGTCTAGTTAATGTGTGGACCTTATTTAATTGTTATCATGTACTTCAGCTTTTGAAATGATTTGTTGCTTATAACATGATTTAGATCTTTCCAATAACTTAACTGAACAAGAACTTAACAAACTTCAACGTTGTGTGAAAATCTTTATTAGGAAACAAGATGAATGTCCAATACACCATTTTTTAAAACTCTTAGAGAATTTAATTATTCGAAAGTAATTTTAATAGCTTACAATTCATCAGGCTTTGATTCCTATTTTCCGATAAAATTTAATTTTAAATTAACTAAAGCACCATTTAAAACTTCAAGAGGAATATTAACTGCTTCATTACAAAATCCTTATACAACTACAAGTGTTAGTAAATATATTCAAAGATCCTTTCGATTTAAGAAAAATATTGAAAAATCATCACCACGAGCTACACTAGCACTACAAACTATTGTAATGAAATGTAGCTATCATTACGTGAAAACAAGTCTTTCCAAATGGTTGAGAATTTTAAAATTCTTACCAATGTGTGTAAAATGAAATATAAAATTGGAGAAATATCACATGATAATTATAAAGAAAAAGAAAATGAATGGAAACCATATTTATCTAATGATGTTCTTTCCTTAGCATTTTGTATCTTCAAATATAATAATGTTATGCAAGATTTAGTTGGAGAAGATATAACTACTAATTTAACATCTTCTGCTTTGACCTTCAATGGTTGGATGAAGACTGTACGAAATAATAATAATACAGAAAATAAAATACATTCTCATACTGATTTATGGGCTAGAAACTATATTAGAAAATCTGTTAAAGGTGGAAGAGTTTCAGCAAATATAAGACATTACATATCTCCATTTTGTAACATCGTGTTACCAATACTAAAACAGTATTTACCTGGTAATAATTTAATAGAGTTAACGAAAGAGTATAATCAGTTAAAAGTCAAGAATGATCTTTGTAAAGAAATTGAACACAAACTCCTCGAACAACATAATGAATTTTTAATGGCTTTTGATGCAATATCTTTATATCCATCAGCTATGTATGATGAAAATTCATAATACCCTAAAGCTGAATCAGCTAGAAAATTTAGACAAGATGAAGAAGAACAAACAATATTATATGAATTTAATACTCAAACATTTAGACCTAAAACTGGAATATTCTCAGTTGTGTTTCAATATCTGACTGATATGTTTTTCCAACCAGTTCCTACAAAAGATAAAATTAAAAATCAAAATAATAATTCTCATGAAAAAGTAATCAGGTTTAGGAATGGAATATGTTATGATGTATTAACTTCTGTAGACATACAAGAAATTTTTAGATGTGGTGGAAAAATCTTATCTATTACAGATGGTATAATCTATGAAGAAAACTATCAAGTTTCACCATTTCGAAAATATATTGAAAGAAATTTTAATTTGAGAAAAAAAAACAGAAGGAAACACTGTAGGCGATGAGTTAATTAAATTATTAATGAATTCGCTATATGACAAAACTGTACAAAAAGATATAACCACTAAATATCATTTATGGAATGAAAGTACATTGAAGAAAAAATTTACTCAAGAAGTAAAATATTTTGAAAAAGTAAATGATGAACAATTCTTAGCGAAAGTAGAAATGGAAAATGATGAATTTCTTAAAGCCAATATTCAAAATGAATCTGCATTATTCATGCCATCACATTTAGGTTCTTTTATTCTTTCTCACTCTAGACGAATCATGAACAACTTTATTTTAGAAATTAATGGTTTCAAAGAAAAATACCTATATTACACAGATACCGTTAGCATATACATTTCTAATGAACTCTTCAATAAATTAGATGCTGCTGGATATGTTGGGGGAGAATTGTGTCACGGAAAAAATGATTATGGAAATGGTGGAATTATTTTTGCAATGTTTATTGCAACTAAAATAAAATATTGTATTACTGTAGACGAACAATGAAGACTTAGTGAAAAGAAAACATTTAGAGGATATTCACAAGATAAAGTAAAAGTAGAAGATTTTCTAAAATTATATTCTGGTAAAACATTAACGACTGCAGTCAATAGACCATGGAAAAAATCTTTAGAAACTGGCATTAGTATTCCTGATAAAAATAATAATACTGAAGTAAAAAGATTTTCTGGTCAAATAAATATTCTTAAACGTCAAGCACCTGATGAATATGGTATTATGTTACCTTATGACGGAGAAGATATACAAGGCGAAATATTTCCAAAAATCGTCAGTGAGAGTAATTTAAGTGATGATGATGACACGTGGGAATAATAATTTTTTTATTACATCTAAAAATTTATTACATGTAAAAATTTATTGCATCTAAAAATTTATCACATTACATGAAATTAAACGACACACATATACTGAGATACAAACAGCTATACAAGAATTACCGCCTTTAGAAAAATGAAATAGGAATTTATTTTGTTCCAACGGTTAAAAAAATTAATATGGCAAAAGAATCATTGGAATCAATTTTCCACATATTCTATTTTAGCCAATTTATAGAAGAATGAAAGAATCATTAGTTGAGATATTAAAAGATATTAAAAATAAAACTAAACCGGAAATTTTAATAACTACTCCAATTTTAGAAAGTAGTATAACTATTCCAAATGTTACTAAAATTTATGATAGTGGATTAGTGTATTCAAAAGTATTTTTTTCTGGTGCTGTTCAATATATAAATGAAAATTAATTATTTTTAATTATATCTCGCACACCTTCTAATATTGCTTTTAAATCATTCATTGTATTTTTATCTTCAATTGTTTGTTTTTCTTCAGCTAATGTAGATTTGGCATCAGATATTAGGCCCTATTGGTTTTGCTTTTTTAAAAACATTTCTAACATCATCCATTGAAGCTTTTAAACATTTTAAAGTATCATTATTTGAGAATCCGTTAGGTATTGCTATACCAAATTTTGCATTTAAATAATGATCGAAATAAAAATAAAATGTTTCGGGAATAATTGTTAGTGGTTTTTTTGCTTCATTTTCTAAAAAAATAATTATGTTTTCTACGGCTTTAGGTGGTAAATATTTTACTTTTCCGTACATTCTAATATCAAAGTCTTCAGAGTCATTTTATATTCCACGTTCAGTATCTATTAATATATTCAAATCTTTATCATATACTTGCATTGGCTCAATTATAGATTAGGACAAAGTGTTACATGTCTTGGAAAATTTTTCTTCAATATAATTTTTTGACAACCTCTACACTTTACTTTTGCTTTGAAACAATCCTTACACTGATATTTACTATCATAGAACTCTGACTTAGGTTTCATAATTTGACACATTCGACTCATTTCCATTTCTTTATTTTTATTAGAAAAAAATTACCTTTTATTGATAAAAAATGATGTTACCAAATGTTGGTGGAGGTGCATATATCCCGAATAATCGTGAATCAGAAATAGAAATAGAAAATTATATCATGAAAACTGGAGACGTTTTATCTGGTCCATTACATCTTTCTATTCTTCCACAACAAAATGCAGAGTTAACGAATAAACAATATGTTGATGTACAAATTAATGATTTAAAAGAAAAATATTTAAACGATGTTTTGGTTCCACTAATGAATGAATTAAAGTTGCTAAAACTTAGTAACAAATCATTAAACGAAAAATTATTAAAACTTGATAAAAAGGATAAAGAGCAAAAAGTAAATATAGCAAAACTTTTTAAAAAAATTTCAGAACAATCAAAAGTTTTAATATTACTTTCTATAAAGTTAAAATCTGCAGTCATTAAAAATAAACATGAGACACAACTATTGAAAGAACATTTAGAAAATGAATTAGAAAAACTTCCTAAAAAAGTTTTAAAAATTTAAATAAATTACAAGCTACATTCCAAAAAGTGTTGATGAATTAAGTTCTAAAATTACTGAAGAAATGAAAAAGATGAATAGAATAATAAATGAAGTAAACTCACTAAAACAAAAAGTTGATGGAATGAAAACTCTTAGAATCAATTTAGAGAAAGAATTAAAGAAAAATTATAAAGGAAATACTGAACAGTTAGATGCTGTTAAAAATCAGTTAGATGTTCTTAAAATTAAGTTGAATGCTCTTAAAACGGATTTAAAGATGAATCTGCAGAAAATGCAATTTAATAGAAAAGAAATTAAAAGACATCACACGCTGCTTAACGCAATAGAGAAAGTGCAAAACCAAATTAATAAAGTTATCACGCGGTTGTTGTCCATTCACAAACGTAAATCTTGATCATAAACGTAAATAATTTTTCCCAAAAGTCAAATTTAATCCTAAACAATGCCTATAATTTATAAACACAATCTTAAACATTTTGCTTCAAATAAAAAAATTGACCATGAAACCTCTATGAAATCTGTTTACCATTATAACAATGTAGAAACTATTCAAAAAGAAGGAGATAGTGTAAACCGCGTAGCTGGTACATTTTCTGGCATCAGTGATAATATAGGAAGTATCGTTAATGTAATTAAAAATAATAAAGATTTGATTACATCTGCTGCAAAAGGTGCAGCTTCTATAGGTAGTACAGCTAGTGCAATATCAAATGCTGTTAAGTCTCAAAACGAATTAAAACAACTAGAAACTATTCTTCAGTGGTATAGTTCTCTTTGAAATTTCTTTATTGGCAAGCTTTCGGGTGATCCACCCTTCCTCAGGCACGACAAGTTGAGAGTGAACAAGACAAGCTGGCAAACATGCACAATCACTGTTAAACACAAATTATTTAAAAACACGCCACTCTACTGACGCTTTTTTTACTTTATGCTAACTTCGTTCTCGAGAAGAAGGAACAATGTATGAACTAGAAACTATTCGTAAGAACTCTATTCGTAACTCTAAGAACGTATTCTGAAGAACTAAAAAAATTTAAAAACTCTCAGAGGAAACAAAAAATAAAATTGCTAACACAGCAGCTGATAGTGAAAATGAGGAAAATAATCAAGTTAAGAAATCAGTCGAAGAAATAAGAGGTAATGGTTTATCAAAATTCTAAAATATATTCTAAAAAAGAATCCTAAGAAAAAACAAAAAAGTCAAATTATTTTTTACAAAAATGTCTTCCTTAACCCTTTAGGGCACAGATCTCCATTTTACTGAGGAATCTTATTTTCTTCTCATGGATAGTTGTTATAGGGTCCCATTAAGACGTATCTCAAGTATTTTGAAAAATATATATCGGGAATATTATTTTGGGGGGTGGTACATTTTTGTACCACTATACCCTAGTGAAATTTTCGCTCTCGGCAGATAGTTTTTTTGCAATTGTTGTTGCGCTCTTTAATGCAAGTACCTACGTAGGCATGGTTAAAATTGTATTTTGATATTGTGCAATATACCAAACCCCTGATGTTATTGTGTAATTCGGAGCACAACACTTGTTAGAGAAATGCCTGTTTTTCACATACAACTCAAAAAATGATCAATCGATGATTGATGATGATTAGCAATATACATTATCATTCGTGTGTTGTGTCCAAATTTAGGCCTATCAAGCAATGGGGGAATGAAACTATTCATGATAACATGAGTAGCAGTTCCTCTGACTATTCAGACATAGAGCAACGTCACAGATCCTCCAGAATACATTACTTCAGCAGTCGTTTTCGTTTGAAGAACAGAACGCACATCGTGCTCTATTGCTTTTGACAATTGGAAGGTGAGGAATACCATGGGATGATGGTTGGAGCAACTTTCGTTTCTTCGACTTTGCCGATTCGAGCCACAGTTTGGATCTTGATGAGAATTGTCCTACAAGACCATGAACAATCTTCAAGCGAAAGTCCTTCGATGACATGGAAGGGACGTCTTTTATTTGCTTGTACACTATGTAGGCATTTGAAATGGCGGTGTCAATTTGATCGAAGAATAGTCTGAGGTAGTATTTGTACCGGCTTCGGTGGTCGATTTCATAGCATTCTTTCCTTTGATCAGAGATGTCCACACCTCCCATGTAGCAATTGTACATGGCTATCATTATCGGGATGTCAACCTCTGCCTTTTGTGCCGATCCTTTGACTTTTCGCTGTTTAGAGGTCGCTCCATGAGGCGTCAAGTAATTCAATACAGCGTACACGCACCGTCGATTCTTCCATTGGATAAATGCTACCTTCCCATTGCTTTAGACAGTGCCAAATGTTTCCCCAGACTTCATCGCTGCGTCAGTTTTTAATTGGGGCAAGTGCTTCTTGTTCTTTCGGATAGTTGCAACCGACTTGATGCCATATTCATGTAATTTCTCCATCAAGGGAACCGAAGAGAAAAAATTGTCAAACGCTAAAACACATCCTTTATCTCTAATGTTTTGTGACAGTTGCAGAACCACCGATTCGCCAAGTGTATGTGAAGAGTCGGAGAATTCATCAGGCTTTTTTCCGGTGTACAGGTGAGATTCGAAGACATAGCCTGTCTTTGCCGAAGCTCTGACCCACATTTTGAATCCCCAGCGCACTGATGGTTTGTTCTTGATGTATTGCTTAATGATGTTATGACCTTTAAATTTTATCTTTCGCTCGTCAATTGAATGGGATTTTGAAGGACTGATGGCATCCTGAAAGTGCATGTTGAAATGATCTAAAACCGCCTGAATCTTGTAGGCACGGTCATTAGGGGTGGCGTCCCAATTGTTAGAGAAGTGCAGATTCTTTCTAATTGCTTCGAATCTTGCCAGGGTCATTATATTATTCACAAATGGAACACCAACTGCTTTGTCAGTGGACCAATAATCCCTCATTTCAGGAAGAACATGCAGGCCCATTAGAACACAAATACCCACGAAGGCCTTCATTTCTTCTTCTTCAACAGAAAAAACGTTCCCATTTTGTTTCGCGTATTCGTGTGACTGGGGAATTAGTATGTCACCAATAAGTTGATTCAACCCAGAAACTTTGAGAAATACTTCATATGGACAGTTCAGTTCAAGGATGTCAGACCGAATAATGTCATATTCAATTGTTTTTGAGAAAGATGGATTGGGTTGAAGACTAGCTTTGGTATTCCATGAGTTACAGAAGAGGGTTTCTCTGGGTCCTGTCATAGTTGAAGTAGTAGGTCGTTCATCAGATTCAGGTGCTTGTGAAGTCGATGTGACGGCTTCGTCCAATCCGGCGTCATAGTCCGCTTCAAGGAAAGACATATCCTCTTCATCAACATGGGTAGGCTCTTCATCGGAATCATCGGCGAAAAGCAATTGTATTGCCTGTCGACCAGCAGATCGTTTGGTGATGAAAATTCTTTCCGTCATCACCTGAATGAAATAAGAAGTCAAATTTGAAACAGCAGCTACTTGTAATCATTTTCTGATTCTGTACATTATTTAGAAGATTCAATGTATTACTTAATGTCACAGAAAGTAAACATCTACGGTATAAATAATAATTGAGGCATAAGCACCACAGAAACGGACATAGCCTAGTGGAACAACTTCGGAATAACGATGCTAATAGTGTGTGGTCGAGTCTCTGAAGAAATAATTTTGCCAAAAACTACATTGGTGGAGCGTCATAGAGGCAAAAGCGTATCTAGGCTTTTTGGATGTATGTCAAGTACCTAGCAATACATTTTTCAGAACATGTACTAGCATTCGTGAATATTTCATTAAGTTTGCATAATTTTCTTCTAAGGCTTTGTGGTATATATTTGTACCACCTACGTGTTCTATTTCAATTTTGCACAAACAGACAAATTATCAGCTCATGTCTTGACCAATTATGTTTTTTTAGGTTATCATCTTACCAAAATTGTGGTAGAAAAGTTACTAGAACATGAAAGAGACAGATGACATGAACACTTACCCGATGCAAGTCCCAAAAAGTCGATAATGAAAAAAATGTCCAATTTCATCGTCTGTATCCACTAGAAAATAATTGATTTTGTAAAACAAACTCGTCACAGCTTTTTTTCAATGCATTTTCTACCAAGTTGTTAGATATGGCAAATGACAACGGAAAACAAGAGCCAAAACACGATCAGAAAAGAATACATTGTTGGTGGTATAAAAATGTACCACTAAAACCTAAAGGGTTAATCAATCATTCAGATCGCTTTATCGAAAATAAATTTAAATTAGACGATCCTCCGTTCGTCAGTTATAATCAAAAAAAGAATGACTATATAAGAATTGCTATGAATCCCGGATCTTCTAGTAGAGTAATTACTTGAGGAGATTTAATTTTTGAAGTTGATAATCAACAAAGTTATTTATATTTACCTGATTCATTTTTACACTGTGAATATTCTTTATATAGTGATGCTAATTTTACAACACCATTACCAGATACCGATAATATTGCATTAGAGAATAATTTCTTTCCAAGATTATTTACACCAATGCGTTTAGATGTTGCAACTCAAAAAATACAAACAATAAGTGATTCTCCAGGTGTAATTGATACAATGCTTTGATTTGTCACAATTGGTGAAAATAATAAAAAGTATGAAATCGAAGGTTGGTTTCCTGATACTAGTGATGGTATAATTGCTGATGATTTAACTCACGCTGGAACAGATGCAGCAGGAATTGCGGAAGATGTAAAAAACATTGCAAATCATTTCAATAAAACAAATAATACTGCATATAAAGAAAGACGTGAGTTTGACAAAAAAAGTAAACAGACAGTAAATTGGTCATTGTCTCCATTATTCGGATATTTAGATTATGACAAAATATCATATCAATTATAATTTAAATTAATAATTCATCACACAGCAAATAATGAATTAATCTTTTATGGCAAGACTGGAAAAAAGCATATTTAAAAGTTGATAGACTTGAATGGTGGATAAAACATATTACTCCTAGTTTAGAGGTTGAATCAACTATTGCAAAAAGATCAAACACTAACAAACCAATTCCAGTAAATTTTCTAAAGCGTACTGCTAGTTCTGTAACTTTTTCTGAACAAAGATTTAATTGTCATTTTACTGTGACAATTTTGTGATCAAGTACTTCCACTTATCAAAGATGAGAAGAATTTTTCAAAACTCTTATTGTAAATCATGAATTTTATTTTCAAAAGAAGATAAAACCAGAAAAAGAAGACAAGAAAAATGAGATTTTTTTTGAAATTAGAAACTCATTTTCATCAGGACAACTAATCCAACGACAGCTCGACGTAAGTGCATAGGCGACATGCACTATTCAAAACTGTGTTACAACCCTACATTCTCTAATTTATCAAGAAAAGGTAGACAATAATTCTTCCTTATCAATTGCGATTTGCCAAGGATTTGTGATATCTAAATTAAAATCAATGGAACATTTATCAATGGTGGCCTTTACTCAAAAGTTGGAGAGTGAATATAACATTAAATTCTCAAGGAGGTATGTAACGTTTTTAATAAAATTATATCACCTTTCTCAAGATAACACAAAACTTCAAACATTTACTTTAAGTATATTCTATGTTTTCAAAAACTTATTTTTGAATTTTTGAATATTTTCAAAAAGATTATTTTGAATTTGATAAAGAGGAACAGTTGCTTCTAATTAGCTCAGCGATATTTTCTTCACAAGAATCCAATCAAGCATCTGATATGTCAACTGGACTAACGCAGGAATTAGAGACACAACATATACAGGAGCACCAAACACAAAATGAGTAGTATACATTCACATGTATTTCAAGTATTATAATAAAAGAATGGGAATGGCATTCCCATGCTATGAATAAAACATTTTCTAGTTGTCATATATTTACGTTGTAATCTAAACTACTTGTACATATATCTGAATAAAATAGTTCAAAAAGAAAAAATGTGTTTTTAGTTTGCCTTAATCGCTACCTGTTAAAGCAGTAGCAACTACTGGAATTTCTAAAACACCTGAAGTTATTATAATTGTGAATACCCTTAAACTTACTATAAAAAAGATTCCAATTCCTTGTGTTACATTCTTAACTTTAGACCATCTCTTTCTTAATTTTTCATAATGCTC
>CAJQUW010008747.1:130877-175527 GCA_907163375.1 Prostheceraeus crozeri
TGAGAAATTGGAAAATATTTCCCTTCTAAATGGCTATTGTTACGGGTTGATTGAATGATTGAAAAATTACATATGATTGAAAAATGTAAATGAAAAATGTGGATAAATTATATTGTGAAAATAAATAAATGGTGCAAACAGTCCTTACGAGGACAAATGGTACGTTCACAGTTATAAGACAGTCACAGCACCAACAGAGTCTCCAGATTCTTCCAGGACCACAAGCCGTGGTGATCACGTCCGCAGCAGTTCGATGATAGTTCGCAAATAGAAGATAGGCTGCAACACCGTCAACGGCTCTCGCCGACAACTTCGCTTGGAGAGACCAGAGTGGGTGAGCGGGCGTTGTTCATGCCGCGTTAAATACGTCTGTGAAGATTCGCTCACGGTCAGCTACCAATTGTTTGGTCATCCATTGTCTGATGACATGACCTGTCTTGACAGACATGTACTGTAGATAGCTGACAAGCTGGACATTGGAACTTGAAATGTATGCCGCGGAAAAGTTATTGCTCTAACAATGGAATGGAGATTGCTCTCACAAAACAATAAATGCATAATAAAGCAAGAAGACAAACTGCCTAGCACACAACACTATACTGAAAGATAATTTGATAACATTTACCAAAAGGTAGAAGAATGTATTAGAAATCCACCATCTAGCGATAATCAAGGAAAAACTGAACTTTTCTTAATAACAAATCACAATTCTTCTTTTTTGCAGCGAATTCCTTACCGGAATCAAGCAAATTAATGTTCGTCTGAAAAGCTCCCGTATTTTTCCAATATTCAAAACTTAAAAGACTAGTATGCTAATTCCGAACAAGCTAATAAATTCCCTTGTTTCCTACCTCACAGAATTTTACTGATGTTTACCTAACAGATGTTTTACTGGTTATATGATTTGAAAACATATGAACATATGAAAAGTAGACCTGCTTCTGAAATTAGCATACACGAACACTTTCCTAACAAAGCGAAGTTCAGAATTATTTATAGAGCTGAGCCGTGGTTGGCTAAAGCTATGCATTTTCGCGAGATTAATGACGAAATATTGATGAATATTCAACTTGTGACGCAGTTTTACAACTTTGGTGAATCTATGCACTACAGTACCGACGACCTATGAACTGATGGCATGTAGTTCACTTTCGTTTTGTATATAAGCTCCATTTTATTGTAACATTTGTTTCTTCTGTTACTAATGATGAGCAATTTTGCTTGAAACATGTTTGACCCCCACAGTGAATATTTTTCATTCAAAAATCAAATTGCAATATCATGCATTTTCAGTGACGATATCAATGAGTTTTTAAATCACCATGTACTTCAATATTCCGAGCGAAATAAAAACGTATTTCAAATTAACGAATACAATTTTGGTAAAATCATTTTAATAAGCTTTTTTAATGTAGGGAACATCTTTTACAGTACAATAGGAATCATCTAGTTACATAATTAATGCGTATTTACGTTGGTACAAATTGCCTAAGACAAAAGTTAAAGCAATGAGTTCCATCATTTTCTGTATATTTTAGGAAATCAGAACAGAAATTAATCAATCAGAATTTATCACGCCAATGAGCCGGCTGTGGTGCTGCTCCTTTCAGTGGATTGCATTCTTTCCTTTTTGATGTCACCAGCAGGCTGAATTCGTTTTGAATTGTTTTGAGAATTGTTTTGATCATAATCAGCCATGTCACACATGATTTAGCCATAATGACTGCGAATTTTTCTGTAATTAACTGAAATGATTGACATTGTGAGCTACAGGGGCGTCTGCTGTGTTTTTTTAAACGGACAGTGCTCTGACGTATGTTTTGTCGTCGGTTCCTGAATGGATTCCTCTGTATTGCTGATGAGAATATTTGCGTTTTTTATCGGCCTTTTTGCCGGATATTTTTTTACTGATGTTCCCTTCAGTTTGCTGATGTCTAAAGCTATGTCTTTGTCAGCAACCTGACAAAGTGAGACATATATTATCCTCGATGTTTTACTGGTTATATGATTTCTTTTTTCCTATCTGATTCGGTCATGCCATGATTTACAGATCAGTGATGCCTTGTAGTATTACTTCATCTTTGTGCATTCCTCTCATTCATTTTGAAATTCGATCAAACTTGTATTGTGCACTTTTGTATTAACTGATTCGGAGTAAGTCTGTCATAATTTGAAGAACATGTATGTCGGGTTAAATTTGTTAACGGAAATTAGGGAATATCCATGATATGAGTCCTATACTTGATAAAATCACGCAAAGATGCGGATGCGATTTTAGGTCTCATCTCCAATGAAACAATATTTTAATGGTAGGAAGTAAAATGGAAATTGGCACTTCGAAAGTAGGTCTCTTCCGACTTCTATTCATTCACAGGCGCCATTAGGCGATGTGCTCATGCATTCTGGTAAATGCACGAGTATATTCAACAAATTTTCCGCATGAAAATATTCATCTTAGTATGACTTCATAGATGAATGAACACTTTCTGTTACTATCATTCTGCGCTGACAAGTTTCCTATGTTTCCAAACATTGCAGTATCCACTACACTTTGGATTTACTGCAAAATTCTAGACGCAATGCCGCTATCGGCTGGCCACAGAATTGAAAGAGTTATGTTTCCTGACTACATTTTTGTCTGAATCATGAAAAGGAGCGTTGACTGATAAGAATTTTTTCCCGTTTTTCATTAGTGCATCGAAGGTTCCAAAAAGTATGTGATATGACCCGGCACATGGGAACAAATGTTCCTTTGCAAAGGTCTATAGGTTCGCTGAGATATCACACAGTGATTGGACTCATATCTATGGATCATTTTCTACTTTAAGGGTCTTTGTGCATTCTGAATATTGCTAATTCCAATGGTTGTTACTCCAGCATTGCGTCTTCATGAATCCTAGTTGTTGAAGTACTCCAAAGCAGTGGCTGTTGTACTGACTGGGTCGGTACAATTTCGGTCTGACGGCTATTGCACGGGCTAAGCCCTCACAATATTCCTCATTGTCTATTTTCACACCTCATAAAATAAATCTCAGGTCTGGGTGACTCCAAATCACGCAATACAACAATAACTATGCATCAGAATGCAACCTGACTCGCTGCATTGATTTGCCTCGCCTAACTTTGGTCTTGCTTCAACTTTTGAGTTTCTGAGAATTTTTGTGATTTCTTAAACGAAGCAAATTCAAGCTGTAACTGATCCGATTTTCTCAACAGCAAAAACTCCATCTTTCGTTGTGTTTACTACAAACGATGTCTAAATTTTCCGTCTTTGAGACTGAATCAGGTTTAACGCAGCCAATTTAATATCCACGAGACCAAAATTGCTTCGTCTCGGACTGTGTAATAGCCACCGCTTATGTGTTGCGTAAGTTTAAGAATCACACCGCTTACATACAATGTACATAACAATATGTAATGTGTACATGTACATATTTGATCGAATTCAGGGTCTACCTAGAAATCAGGCATTATATGAGAACATTACTCAGTCAGTGTGTGGCTTTGCCGTCACAACGGTTATTGAAATGCTGACATCAACAATCTTTGGTTGAATGTAGAGACAGTTTTCGAGAAGTTCGTTTTAAATGTCATCTGTAATATTTGTTCAGTTTTATTGATGATAGAAGACTTTTTAAAATGATTTTACACTTTTTTTAAGTTTTTCTTGGTTCATCTGATAAATTTTAAGTATCTGTTGACAAATTACTATGACGATCACATCCACCTTTTGATTCTATTTAAACACCAGGAATATTCTAAGGCATTAAATTCTGAATAAAATCCATGTATCTCGGAGAGAAGTAAATATAGAAATTCACAAAGAGATTCCTATCAGGAATTTTTCAGAGAGTGAAAATTAAGATACAGTAGACTCCGCTTATTGTGGACACCTCGGGGCAGGAGCAACTGTCCACAATAACCGGCTGTCTACAATAACCGAAATACCCCTCTGAAAAGTAAAAGCCAAAATGCCATGAAAGACAATTTTATTGTACATATATCAAATACAGTACTATTGTGTATCAAAATATGTATGTAGTTGTACATCATATTGTCAAAATAAGTCTGTGAGCTTGGTCTGTTTCGGTGGGAACTTACGGCGCAACTGGTCTCTGAAGGCTTCCATGCACGCACTGAAGCCGTTGATCTTGCATTCCTGCTGCCGGTATCCCCGCTCGAGCACCTCCAAGGCTGACCGCATCAACTTTGCCAAAGCGACCGGCTCTGGCTCATCGTTCTCGTCATCGCTAGCCGTAGCGGATTCTCCTTCTTGGTTCTTGGCCTCAGCCACGACTTGGGCGAGCTGTCCAGTCACTTCATCAGCTGTGGCTTCATCCGTGACTTCCACATCATCATCCATTGCCACCCAATTGAGGAAGAGCTCCTCTGTCACGTTTTCCGGGATCTCGATCATCACGTCTTGGGCTTCCTGAACTTGAGCTTCGGCTTCCTGATCTTTGGAGAATCCTCTTTTGCGCCAGCAATTGATGAGGGTCTCCGTCTTCACAGCCTTCCAAGCGGCAGCCAGCATTTCCATGGCCTGAAGCATGTCTACCTTTTTCACCACCTCATGAGCTGAGATCTCTGGTCATCTTCCATTGTCTCGATCAGTTCCAGGATTCTCCAGCGGAGATTTGTTCGGAAGATTGCTTTCATGGACCGAATAATTCCTTGGTCGCAGGGTTGTAACACGGAGGTCGTGTTCGCGGGTAGAAATCGCACGGTCACATTCTTGAGCCCGGGAACAGGCACATGAGCGCTGCAGTTGTCGGCGAGTATCAGGGCTTTGCAGCCTTGTCGTTCCATGTCCCGGTCGAGGTCTCAGATGAAGCCCTCCCAAATCGGCCCCGTCATCCAGGCATTCCGGCTGGACTTGTAGTTGACAGAGAGCATCTGACGGACACCTTTGAAGCAGCGTGGCGATTTGGACTGGCCAATAATGAGAAGAGGAAGCTTCTCGCCTTCCAGGCTGCACGTGACCAGAGCTGTAATCCGGTCCTTGGCCGTCTTGAAACCTTTGGTGGTCCTCTTCGACTGTTCTCTCACGTAGGTCGAATCTGGGAGAGCACGGAAGTAGATCCCGGTTTCGTCCGTATTGAAGATGTCCTTCCGATGAAATCGGCGTTGCAATTCGGGCCACTCGTTCTTCAGAAAAGCTTCCGCGCCTGATGTGTCCGCCTCCGATGCTTCTCCCGCAGAGTGGCAAAAACGATGCCGTTCCTATTCTTCCATCTTGAGAACCAACCATCAGTCGCTTTGAAATCCTCCACACCCGCTTCTTCAGCGATCTTCTGGGCCTTCTCCATCAATATTGGACCGTTAAGTGGGATGTTGTTGCTTTTGGCCCAGTTGTAGAAGTCCATAAGAGCCTTCTCAACGTTCACATTCTTACCGTGTCTCTTGCGCTTCGCTCGGCTAGCACCATCTTCAGTCACATGAAGGCGAATCTCTGCTTCTTGCTTTATGATCTTGTGGAGGAAGCTCTTCGACACAGTTAATCGTTCTGCCGCCTGACGGACGCCGATGTTGGGGAATTCCTTCTTGAGCTCGTTGAAGCGATCGAGGAGATCCACTTTCCCCTACGTCGATTTGTCGAATCGCTTGAAAGCAGATCGCTTGCTCATCATGTGTAGAAACAGTTTTAGAGTATGCAGTGTTATGTATGTAAAATAAATAAATTTTGGGAAAACCAGATGTCTAGCAATAGCAACGAGTGAAAAGCCGAACCTGATAGAAGCTGGGAAAACCAGATGTCTAAAAATAGCAACGAGTGAAAAGCCGAACTTGATAGAAACTGGGAAAACCAGATGTCAAAAATAGCCTCAATGACGTGTCCACAATAGACGGCGGCTGTCCACATTATCCGGCGGAATTCACTAGAGCAAAATTCCGTCCGTGGTGATCTGTCCACAATAGGCGGAGTCTACTGTATCAGCAAAAATCTAGACCTCTACCCTCAATTTGCACGGTATTAGAGTTAATACCCCCACTATTATTCAATCGATATCTAGACAAATGTAAACCGATTGCATCTGAAACAATAAATTTTTGACATTTACTACTGACCGAATAGAAAAAATAGATAAGAACAATACAGTGTTTAACTGATAGCTGGTGATTAATCACTTGCACTGACAATAGAGCGGAGAGAGAGAGACTTCTAACAGTCTAAATCGGAGGTCGGTGACATAACCTGTTCTGATTGTCATATTCTCATCACATTCAAACCGTTTTTCAGGCATGTAGAAAGCATGATATTCTCTAATGTTAAATAACCATGCCTCCGATGAAATAGTGGGAATAATAATAGGATTAGTAACTTATTAGGATTAATAAAGGATTAATAATCGGAGAAAGTGCATATTTGTTTTCAACAAAATAGAAATCACAGCAATGCAAGTTTATACGATACAAATTCAGAAAAGCAAAAATACTAGTATCAACTAGCGTTTAAAGTAAGACACTCCAAAATAAACATGGGTTGGTAGTGGAAATGACAAAATGTTATCCAACAATGCGTGAAACATGCAAGTTTTAAAACAATTTTTCTACAATATTGACTTGCCATACAGTCTAGTGGCACACGAGAAAAAAGAATTTCCTCTTCTAACTGTAGCAGTAATCCCATCCCAGACGGAAACCCGGTGCGGTGCAGCCATGACTCATCCCCCCTCCCGTCAGGAAGGAAGTCGCCAAGGATGTGATGGTGGTGATCGGACCGAGAGGAGGAAACCTCCCCCCCTCCTGTGAGACCTTGGTGTTTCTCATGGCAGGTTTTGGACATTTTGGGATAAGAAAGGGCATGTTTCGGGATGAATGAGTGCTCGCATGGATAAACGGAGGGCAAATTCGGATTTTACGTGAAATTTTGGGTCGGGAAGGTTATTTTCAAGTCAATCGGAGAGGAAAAGCTCTAGCCCCCCTCCTGACAGGCAAGACAGCAGGCAGACTTGGAAAACCGGAGAAGGTTTTGGGAAACAGAGAAGGGAACAATGATGTGAAGGCAGGAGTGGAAAGACTTGTTTCTCGTCCGACTTCTCTCGACTATATAGGTGAAGTCTCTACTTGTGGGAATCAGTTCAATCGCCAGTCGAAGTACAGGTAGGTGAACTCCGGAGCTCCGATGATAGCGTCGGAAATCTTCAAAAACCGAGTTACCGTAGCCGCCAAGGCAGATTTTTCGATTGCCACACTCACCTAAGTTGTCAGAGTAAGTGAAAAGCCAGGAGATGGCCTAGTCTCCAGGCCATCGTAGTAGGCCTAAACTTTAAAGGCTTGTATCTCTGCATGTAGTAATCGGACGGACTTCGTTCAACGTTTGTTCGAGAGCTCATGATTCAGTGAAGTCATAGACTACTTATAACCGTTTTATAAATAGTGCAAAACTGCCGAAAAATTTAAACTCGTTGTGTTTGTAGGTTTTATGCGGTTTTCGACCCTGCTGAAGTCAATGAAGCCATTTACAAGTGTGTACTAACAAGTATTCTCATGTCGTTACATTTTGCAAGCTTCTATCAAACAAAATAACTCAAAGCGTGCATGGTACAGAGAGCTTCGCTGTAATATTCCAATGACAGGGTGTTCCTTCGGAACGCGGACGATGCCGTAGTGATAAGTGTGGCAAGGGTGTGTGTCATATTTTAAACCGAAACGTCTGGGGCAACTCATGTTGGGCATTTGACACAGTTCTCAAGGTAGCAACTTGAACGACAATCGGTTGAGTCTTAGCTATCCTGTCATGGATGGCTTGTAAACATATCGATTGCAAAACGCTTGTGGATCACGACTTGCTATCCCTCTCTAAGTTAAAAACGGCTTGCTATCAGGCCGATCAAATAGCCAGTCTTGGTCATAGGAGAGCGCCTCTTGTCGTCAATCGTTTGCCTTTGTGATAGCACTGGGCAACAGACGTAGAAGTCTTTGTGCTACAGGGCGTTGACGACGGAATACAAAGGAAAGCCTCGTTGTCAAATCAAAAGCATGACCAAATTTAGTAAGACCGAATCATGGCTTTGCGTTGGAAGGGTATATAAACCGTTGCATCTCTCTAGTCTTCACTCCAGTTTTCTAACGAACGGTGAGTGCTCTGACATGGTTTGCCATCAAACTTTGTGTTGTAGTATAAAGCTAGGAATCTTACTCCTTAAATTTTGTCGACGATTTTATTCCAACTTTTGCAATCAAATTGTTTTTTGCTCTATAGACACAATGACAAAAGCTCCACGTTTCATCATAACACAATGCTCCTGCGGCAAATTAGTCAGGTGTAGTGAATATCGAAAGTATATCAAAGAGGGGACGCTGGACCAACATGAGAGAGTGCATGTGTCTAAGGTCAGCGTTCATCATAAGGTGCTGTGAGATGATGTTGAGGGTTTCCGAAAAGCGCATGAATCTTGCTCGTCCGGAAACAATGGTGCGCAGCCGTTTTGTATGTAAACACTAACCTCTTTTCCTTTTTCTCAACAGATCTCGCAGCCTACCTCCTGGATGGAGACGTCCCCTCTTCCCCAACCAACACCCCTGCATCACCACCATCCGCTGCAGCGAACGAAATCCCTCTCCTCTCCGTTAAGTCGGTGGAAAGATTGCTGGAGGAGTAGGACATCGAAGTGGTAGAGATAGAGGAGATGGAAATCGAGGAGGAAGGTGTTAGGGAGAGAGATAGAGCTATGGCTGCGGTCAGGTCTTCGCGAGACCATTCTGCCTTCAAAGAACATCGGCATTCTCGCTGTCCAAAAGCGAAAAGAGATCTGGAGAAGGCGCGCCGACTGATACCTCAACTGCCCAAGTGTGAAGGTTGTGGACGCGTGTTCTACAACAACACCAACTTACAACGTAACATCGAAGGCGGATCCTATGGCAGTGTGAAGCAACCACCGACGACAACAGGTAGGAAACATCCTTCATCGCACGTCGGCTTTTTCTGTTCTTCGTATCAGAAGACCTTTCCTACAGAATTTGTTCTTTCTTCGCAGACACTCTGTCACACCCATCCCACTGAGCTTCACACTGAGAACACTGTCACTCTAAGATTGAGAAAGTTTTCCCTTGAGAGGCTCGTTAGCAAGCTTTGAAGTTATACAGGATATTCATCCTTTCTTGATGAATAATATAGGTCCAATGAATCAAGTGTTCACGAGCTTGGATAGGTTTTTGTTCAAAGGCATGTTCTATCTCACTGCTCGTTTCAATAAGGTAGACAGTAGCACGGGAGAAGTAGAGTCCACTGTGACCATTAGGATAGCCTCCTGTGCAGCTGATCTCATAGGTGATGTAAACGATTGGATAGAGAGACATGCTACCTGTCCCGTCAGCAACTTAACCAAATTTAGTGAAAGAGATAGCGGTTTGGTTTTTGGTAGGATAAAAAAGTAGATGTTAAAATCAATCTCTTAGAAAACTTTCAAGGGAGCGGTTTTCACCCTACCCAAAGCACTGGTTAACAAAAAGGCTGTCATCATTGTAGATTGTCAGTCCCAGTGTTTCAGGTGTGCCGTCCTTTCCATTCTACACTATGATGATCTAAGTGTAAATTGTCAAAGAGCCACTCACTATCGTCAATGGGAAGATGAGCTGAAGTATGATGGGCTAGATGTCAACACATATAGCTTAATAATAATACAATGCCCCACTTTCTGTCGGTTTATCAGCGAATAGTGGATATAAAACAGAGAAAATCAGAAAGCGTTGCCATAGAATTATATGTGATTTTGAATGTCGCTGTCAACTCCTGAGCAGTTTTTCGAATCCTCGGGAAGCAAGAGCGTTACAAGTTTTTCGTAAACTCTACGAAGTAATCATCTCTTACACTCCTTAGCACCTCAATTTCTTCCCCGATCTAATCAAATGCAACTGCCTCTCTGTAAAACCAAGCACAGAAGCTCATCTTTATTCACTTATTGTGCTCATCTCTTTAACTCGACGCTTCACAAATGACTTTACATTTGAAATGCATACCGCATGTATATCGCATATCTTGTATTTACCGTGTCACTTATCTTTACTCACTTTGTACTTGAAAATATGGCAATATAAACATTTCTTACTTACTTACTTACTTACATTGGATTTTAAGGACATCACCCAATTTGAAAAATTAGATAAAATTTAGATAGTTGTCCATCTCTGGGAAAAAGGTTTGAGGGGAGTCAGGTATAACAATCGCCAAAGTAACTTTGACCGGGTTGTCAATCTCCTCCTAGTGTACAGCGACAACCAGCCAGAATGGCACTATTGTGGCATTCCTAAAATTTCAAAGTTGTGCCATCATCAAGCAACCTATAGGGACAATTTTCATTACTGTGATCGCTGCATATGGCGTTTCACATCCAAGTCATTTTTTGAACAGCATTACGTGTTGTGCTCTCGGGGTAAACTTCAAATGGAAGTCTTGCCTAAAGATAAATTTTATCTGTATGAAGAAAACGGCAATGAGTTCATTCCTATATGTACCATCTATGCAGACATTGAATGTTACATTGAAAAAGAAGACCAAACGCATGAGCCAGCAGCTATTGCCTGTTGTGAAGTATGGCATCCATATAATAGGAATCAAAATAAAATGCATGTGTTGCAAGGCGAGGAGTGCGTTGAACTTCCTCAACTTTTTAGATAAGAAAGCCCGCTTTCATCAACGGTATGAAATGGAGCTGACTAGGAAACCCATGTGCTTCACAGAAGCCGATAAACTTAAATTTGATAGGGCCACGGAATGTCCCCGCTGCTGTTCATCCTTTGATGATCAGCAGCATAGGAAAGTGAGGGACCATTGCCATCTCAGTGGTAAATTTAGGTCTCCCTTATGCACTACGATGCATTTTTGTCAAACTGACGTATAATGATTTTTGTTATTTTACAATAGCGACAAATAAACGAACTGATCAACTTCAAAATGAATTTTCATCAATTAAAATAAGGATTGACCATTCAAAACTTTTCCATATTATCAGATATGTCATCAAATATATGTCAATGCTTGGATTACTTATTTTCAACTTACTACTCTAACGGTTAATTAGCTCATTAGGGATACGTCAGTTTGACAAAAAGTTTTGGAAATTTTTTTTCTGATACGTCATTTACTTTGATTCCCTACTAAATGTTTAATTGCTGAAAGTGTAATTACATATGAACAAAGGTATGTATATTTTTATTTTAATGAATTCACGACATACCTTTGATATCTAGAGTGGATTATTTCAGTTGATAATTACTGATTATCTGAGTGCATTAACAGCTAAAAGAAGCAATGACATAAAATTATGTGTTTTTACTGAATCAATCTACAATTCTGCTGTTGAAGTAGCTCAGATATTTGAGTATCCATTGTTGAAGAAAAGAAACCCGATAGTGTAAACCTACTTCTAAAGTGGGGGAAAAGAGAAAATAGTAGTAGGCCTATGCCTACACTAACCTCTATTCAGTAACTAGTCAGTTATCTATGTCTGCCTTAGATCAGCAGCAACTAATATAATAACCTGCATGTATAACATAATTTTATTTCATACACCTACAGTTATGTGATGCATGTATATTGTATTGTAACAGTAGTATACATGTACAACAAGTACATGTAGGCCTACTGAGTCACTTTAGTATTTTTCTGTAGGCCTACGCCCCAACATGTATATTTACAGCAAATAATATAGCAAGATAGTTTATTTATTAATTGAATGAATAATTTTTAGTATGTTACATTGTCGAATAGCCCAGGCATCATAGCATTGCTGTAACAGAATGTAGGCCTACTGAGTATCCCCAATATTTTAAATATGTACGATATCAAGCAGAATAAAAGAATTATTATTAGACCTACTCTTGCTTCACTATTTGATATCATCTATGCTGTAACCATTCATGCAAATTAAAATATAAAAGCTTCAAATTCCACTTGATAGTTATATTTTACTACAAGAAAACTGCATTAGTGGGGAAGACCGAGAAAAATTTTTGATAGTCAGAATGCCTGACAACGGGCATAGGTCCCACACACAGAGATTTCAAATCATCGTACTTGCTAGAGCTTATTTTTAATGGACCGTTGTATGCAGACTGTGGGATGCTTGAGGGAGTAATTTGTCGTCTTCTTTCGCATAGAAGCATGCCGTCAAATTCTTCCAGATGGCTTTCTTTGAAGTTCATCTGTGTAAGGCTATCTTTGTCGAAATGCATCTGTGCCATCTTTGTCCAATTGATGGCATTGCCTTTGATAGAAGTTCTATTCCTAAGAAAGCCTATTTGTTGCGACCGCGTCTTCCAGTCCAAGATATCTGCCGTACAGACTTCGTGAACAGCGTATCTTTTGCCTGCTTTTCTGGCCTTACTGATAATTACTCCAAGTTGTGATGGGACAAAAATTTCTGTGTTTCTCTTCAGTGCCCTTTCGATACAAGCGTGTACTGAGTCATTTTCATTGCGTCCCTGGTTTGGAACAAGAATTGTCAATCTTATTTCTTTGATGTTCTTTGATTCACAAAGGACATGATGGAACATTGCAGGTAATATAGAATTTTTGTTTTGACCGGCACACCCATCACAGTAGAGATCAATCGTTTTCATTCCTTTGTTATCTTTCTCAACTAGAAATTGATATATACAAGAGGCAATTTCATTGGCGCCCCTTCCTGCAATTGCTTCATGCCACACAAAACAGTCAACTGATGAGTCCTTCAAATTAAATATTGTGAAGTTAAAGTTTGATAGGCGTCTTTTATAGAAAATTTCTGATCTGCTACTCTTCGGCAGGTAGATAACTTGCTCAAGATCAAAGCATGCTGCCACATGAGTATCGACAGTGGACGCTTTTGACTTACTTTCAAGTCTGTCTCTTCTTGTTTCTTCCTTTTCTTTTATATGCGAATCATACCTTGCTTGAAGTACGATTTTCTCTTCATCGCTGCTTTGATGGAAAGTTTCACAGATTTTACACAAGTCTTTCGTCGGTTTGTGGAAACGTAAGTTTAGGCCTTTGAACACCGAGTAGTACTTGCTGTACGAACAGTCAATTCTATCATTAGATTTCATGTACATTTCGTACATAATGGGAACTGATAAACACGGGGAGAGAAACATACTGGACGTATCCCGCCGGCAGTAATGCGATTCCACTTTTGGAAATAAATTGATATGATTTTCCATTGCTTCAGTCAATTGCTTATTAGAACTTTGTCGCTCACCTTTTCGTCCACCTCTTAACTCAGGTTGTAAGACACCGTTTTTGTCAGTTTTATCTAACATTGTCCTGACTTGTCTTTCCGTAATTCCGAGTGTGGAGAGGAACATAATTTTGCATACCTGCATTCTCTCCCCGTCGATCGTCAAGAAATATGTAAAGGTTCTCGTTCTCCTACCTTTCACACTCGAAGGCATCTCCAGCAAGATGTGCGGTTGTAAATACTTTCTTTTCTCATCCAAAGACGAGAGGTCGTAGTAGCAATTTAACAGATTAGTCCTTTGCTCGTCGGAAATATTTTTGCATTTAAAGTTTCTCATAACACATCTTGAATTTTTATGAAAATCGCTCTAGCGGGTGAAGCAAGCCTCGGACGCGAAAACAGAGACCAGATTTGGAATCAGCGTCAAATTTGTGACAAATAATGTTCTGACCCCCCCCCTGCATGGATTGCCGATTGCATATTCACAGAGTATATCAGAACGGAATCGGGAGAGGAATTTCACTAAGTTGAGAAACTGACTACAGGTAAGTCGTTTCTCTTCAGTTCCGATATCGGACTTCTGACTTTCCATTGCTGATATCAGCTAAGGTGTCAGACTTATAGGTTAGTCAGTATAGCATCACTGATGATAGTGGGCCGAAATCTTCAACGGCTATAACTTTGCTTCTACAAGTCCTTTAGACTTGATTCAAAAAACATTCGACAGCTCTTGCTGTGCTGTAGGTGATAAACTTATAAACGTTTTATGAGTAGTACTAAAATACTGAAAAATTTAAATTCATATTTAATGATAATAACTAAAGTTTTTGAATAAAAAGCAGTCGTTTATGAGTCTCTGTGACTTGGGTCGTTTCCTCTTGTAAGTAACTCCACCGGTTTTCATGTCAAAACTGGGGCCCGGATACCAACACAGTGATATGACGCACGCTCTGTCCGATCGAGGTTGGATTTGTGGGTCGAGGCCTTGGAGCTGGGATAAGATCCCCTCTGAGTAATGCCTGTAACGGATTCAAAAGCTTAACACCCAAACGGTTGCTGGCTTGCTATCAAATGTTTGGTGACTTAGTCTTTCTATGCATATCAGCAAGTAGTATCCTATAAACACTTGCTATCAAATTTTACTCTATCTTTACAGAATTATCATGACAAAACCGAGTAACGCTAAGATGTTGGTTGGCAAGTGCAGCTGTGGCAAGATTGCCAGAGGTAGTGAGCTGAAGAAGCATTTAAAAGAGGGGACGATGGGCCATGAGAGAAAAGTGATGTTGAGGTTGTGTGTGTCTTGACGGAAATCTGTGATGGGGGATGAGAAGGAATTTATGAAGGCGAATTTGCAGTGTGAGAGTGGGAACATCGGAGAGAAGGGGTTCAAGGCATGGTTTGAGGGAGAGTTGTTGGAAAGGGAAGAGGTGAGAAAGGCGGTGGCAACGATTCAGGACGTGGTTGGGGAGAAAGTGGTGAGGAATGCGAGTGATGGGAGTTCGAGTGATGGGAGTTCGAGTGAGGAAGTTGAGTTGAGAGCGAAAATGAAGAAGAAGGATGATGTTGATTTGGATGCGGTGATGGAAGATTTGTTTGGGGATATAGCGGATTTGAAGGAAGAGTGGGAGGGGAAGGAAGTGGCTAAGCCGATGGCAGCGTCATCGCCACGGCAGCAAGAGGCGTATGATACGGAGGTATTTGTGAGGATGAAGGATCGTGTGATGGCTTTGGAAAGTAATAATAGAAAAGTTTTGAAGGAGAATGAAGAGCTGATGGCGAAGGTTGAGGGGTATAGGGCAACGAGGGAAGAGTTGGAGAGCTTGAGAAAGAAGGAGAAGGAATGGATGGCGGAAAGGAGCGAGTTGATGAGGAAGGCAGGTTTGGTGGAGAGTTTGCAGGCGAGTGTGTCGAGGAAGAATGAAGAGATAGAGCGAATGCGAAGCGTGGTGAAGGAGACGGAGGAGGTGAAGGCTATTAATAAGAGGTTGTCGGGTGAAGTGGAGCGACTGCATGAGCGTTTGAAGTGTCGAAAAAGGAGAGTATATGAGGTTCATCTTCCCCTCTTTGAGAATAATATATGTGATGTCCCCACAATCTCCAGCGATTTGAACGAAACGCAGTTGTGTTACGAGGGGGATGGAGTTCGCTGCCTCCACATGACGATGAATATCAATGGAGAGCTTGATGACTTCGTCGTCAGAAAAGTTAGAAAGAAGGTTCCCAGTAAGTCTATTCAACATAATCATTTTTGTAGCTCATCTAATCTCCTATTATTTTCCTTTCAGAGTGTTTGCAGTAGTAGTGTCGGTGGACGGAAAACGACCCATGGGCTCTTTTAAGGGCCAACCTTCTAATGCAGCTAAAGCGGTCCCAAGCCCGCAACATATCCTCGGATATGGAATGCAGAGGGGAAGAAAAATGATGAATGGAATGAAATGGGAGGACACTCACGCGCCACACGCAACATAACACACTTCTCTCTTCCGTAGTCTAACAAGCTCTTTACACATGGATCGCAGTCGATTGCTATCCCTGTATCAGAAGTGTAAGCTATCTTAATTTTATTTAACACTATTTCATCTACTATTATCACCTATATGAAATGTTGTAAGATTTGCAAGTTAAACTAAGCGTGCTACTAATTCCAAATGAAAAAGTATACATGGTTAAATCATCCACTGAAGACCCATTCAAGTAAGTCAGTATGAAAGCAAAGATAATACGAAATAAACATTTATTATGGCATGTATTTCAAAAGGTCTTCATCGTCAATATCGTCCGAGAGTCTGGCTTCACATAGATCACAAAAATAGTTCACTTGCTTCAATCGTTCTTCTACCGAGAGTCTAGCAAGCTCTTTACACATGGATTGCAGTCGATTGCTATCCCTGTATCAGAAGTGTAAGCTATCTTAATTTTATTTAACACTATTTCATCAACCATTATCACCCATATGAAATGTTATAAGATTTGCAAGTTAAACTAAGCGTGCTACTAATTCCAAATGAAAAAGTATACATGGTTAAATCATCCACTGAAGACCCATTCAAGTAAGTCAGTATGAAAGCAAAGATAATACGAAATAAACATTTATTATGGCATGTATTTCAAAAGGTCTTCATCATCAATATCGTCCGAGAGTCTGGCTTCACATAGATCACAAAAACAGTTCACTTGTTTCAATCGTTCTTCTACCGCGAGCCTCACTTTGTCGATGTACTCCCACTCCGCCATAGTTCGTGGCTGGGAGTTAGGGGTGTACCACTCCCATAATTGGTGGAGGAATTTGCTGCTGGTGATCTCCATCACATCGTCAGTATCGTACTGGAGATACTTCCACCTCACGCCTGTTAAGTCGGGACACTCCTTCTCACATACACTCTCCTCTTCGTCGTCCGCTGGTAATGACAACTTTCTGATATTGTCGAGTCGGTATATTTTCTCCACCTTCCCCTTTGTTGGAGCGTTTGGTGCAACGAGCGCCTTTGGTGTTGAGCATGGAGAAGAGCATTTTGTGTTCGGTGTTGTCGGAGGGCTTGTCATGTTGACTGTGAATAATAACTTTGAAATGTTTTCTAATTCTTAAGTATAAACAAGCAACCAATCAGAATGAACAGCCAATGAATGATGAATATGAAAGTATATATGTAAAGTGACATCCGTGTCATTTCACTCTGTCTTTGAGACGTGTAGGTAAACTGTTCTCTAGTGAAGTCTCTATCTTGTTGAAGAATCAACCCTAAACATAATTTCCTTGAAATGGTAAGTTGAAGATTTCCTCTCTCATCTCCCTCAAACGTGTGGCTAATAGCATCTTCCTCAATTTCAGGCATCAACTTCATCACCAACGCCCTCCCTTCTCGAGGAAAGTTTAGAGTTGCTGAGTCAAGGTAGGTTGTAACAATACGCTGAGACCTGAACAGAGATGATAGAATGATTTCTCTTTCAGGTGATACCAGTCCCATCTCGAGCGATTCGGATAACAACAGCGACTCCATGTCAACATTGTCGCGGGAATGCAACGATCGCGAATGTGCTGACTGTGGACACATCTTCACGAGGAAGCGTGATCTCGCTCGACACATCAAGCGAGGTGTTTGTAGACCTAAGTCAGCATCAATCTCCGAAGGTGGGGATGATTCTGTTAACGATGTCTCCTTTTCTTGCGATTTATGCATTCAGTCTTTTGAGTCACATTTTGAACTATCTTCGCATAGACTTCGACATACACACAGTGGCGATAGTTATACTAACAGCACCTCCTCTATCCGACTATCTGAAGTGTCGATAAATAATTTAGTGAGGAACTACCAGATGGAATCCTCAGAAACCATTACTGACTTTAAAAAATGGTTTCATCAAAATCCATCTTTGATTGGTGCGCTCTTCAACAATTTAGTCAATTTTAGAATGAAGGCGCTCATCTATCTCAAAATAAAATTTGCAAAAATCGACCACCATGCTGGTCAAATAGTAGAGAGGTTGGAGTTTCACATACCCTCCTCTCCTGCAACCGAAGTTGTAGACTGTGAGTCTTGGATAAATTTTCATATCCAAGGGTTAAAATTAAATATAGATAAATTTAACGAGCGTGATAGTGGTCTCGTTTTTGATGGTATTGAGACCGCCATGATTAAAATCACATTATTAGAGAACTACTCTGGACGAGGTTCCTTTAAACTTCCGAAAAGTTTAAAAAATAAAAAAGCAGTCATTTCTGTAGATTGCGAATTGCAATGTTTTAAGTATGCCGTCCTCTCCATTCTCCCCTATAATGATGTACAATATAGCCGATACCGTAAGAGTAAGTATCAACAGTGGGAGAATGAATTAAAGTTTGATGACTGCAATAGTGAAGATATGAAATTTTAAGATATAGAAAAATTTGAAAAATTGAACAACATCAAAATAGTTCTCCATGTTGGGGAAAAGGGATTGAAGGGTGTCCGCTACAGCTCGCGTTCGAGTTGTTATGACCACGTTGTCAACATTTTATTAGTAAGACAGGATGATAGTGAGGAATGGCACTACTGCGGTATTCCCAAAATTTCTCGCTTATACCACCACTTAAGAAATTCTAGCTCATCAGAGATTTATTACTGTGACAGATGCATTCGCAACTTTAGGAGTAAAAATAGAATTGAAACTCATTACGAATGGTGTAAGCGAGGTAAACTACAGATGGAGCGCATGCCCAAAGAATAGGAGTTTTCATATAGAGAGAATGGCGATGAACTAAGTCCTCTTCGTGTCATCTATGCTGACATCGAATGCTATATCGATGATAACACCCATCGAGCAGCAGCCATTTTTCCTGCTATGAAGTATGGCATGAACATTTCCAAAATGGAAAAAATAAAATGCACGTCTGGCAAGGTGAGGATTGTATTTACCAATTCCTACAATTCCTCGAACCGGCTGCAAAATTTCAACAAAAGTATGATGGTGAACTCTATCGCAGATCATTGCATATGACAGCAGATGATCAAGCAAAATTTGATAGTTGCAACGTTTGCCCCAAATGTAGTAAAACATTTGATGATGATAAGATTAATAAAGTGCGCGACCATGATCACATCACTGGTAAATTTAGAAACGCACTATGTTCAAAATGCAATTTTTCACTTAGGATGAAACGGCGTACATTACCCGTCATTTTCCATAATTTCAAGGGCTACGACAGCCATATGATAATAAAAGGAGGTTTAGGTCAAATGAAAGAGTGGAAGATTGATGTAATAGCACAAACGAGAGAGAAGTTTATGGCCATGACAGCAAAAGTGCCTGTTGATAAAACTAAAGAAAATAAGACGGTCTATTTTGATATAAAATTTTTAGATTCCTACCAATTTATGACTGCATCACTGGCCTCTCTCGTACAAAATCTAAAGTCTCTTCCACTAACACAAAATCTTAAGAAACAATATCCAAATCTAACCGATGAAGTCATCACACGGAAAGGAGTCTTTCCATATGCATATTTTGATGCAATTAGTAAACTCAGCGAGACTTCTCTTCCACCCATAGATAAATTTAAAAATGATTTGACCGGCACAGAATGCAAGACCGAAGATTATGATCATGCACAAGATGCATGGATAAAATTTGACTGCCATGCATTTGGCGAATATATGATTGCCTATCTTAAGTTAGATGTATTTTTGCTGGCTGATGTATTTCAGGAGTTTCGACGAGTGGCATTAGAAGAAGATAAGTTAGATCCCGTCCACTTTGTCAGTCTGCCAGCCATGTCCTTTAAGTCTGCTTTTAAAATGACTGGTGAGACCATTCATCTCTTACAAGATCCAGAGATGTATAATTTATTTGAGCGAGGAATTCGCGGTGGTCTCACATTTGTAAATAAACATAGGTTAAAATCAAAATTAGTAGGCGATGATCAGACTCATCTTAAGTATTATGACCAAAATAATTTATATGGTAGTTCACTATCCAAACCACTCCCTCACTCTGAGTTTAGCTGGTTAGATGATAGTGAAATTCAGCATCTCTCCAACCCTTCTAACATACTAGCAATTCCAGATGAAGGTGATTGGGGATATTATTTTGAGATAGATCCAATCTATCCAAATAATATTAAACATAAAACCGTAGATTTTCCACTCGCACCCGAATCAGGTGAAGTGACCAAAGATATGTTTTCCGACTTTATGAAACAAATTCATAAAGTATTAGAATCATGCGGTCAGCCCGACTATAAGCCTTGCCGCAAACTTTTACTCACCCAATATGATAAGGAAAACTATCTAGTTCACTTTAGCATCTTAAAATTTTATTTAGAAATGGGCATGATTTTAAAAAGAGTTCACCGCATTATTAAATTTAGACAGAAAGCCTTCCTCAAACCATATATTGATAGCAACAGCTAGAAACGTACACTAGCCCAAAATAATTTTGAAAAAGATTTTTATAAGTATAAGAATAATAGTCTATTTGGTAAGACGATGGAGGATGTTAGAAAACGTGTAAACTATAAACTAGTCAATGATGTTACAAAATTTAAGAAATTGGTCTCATCACCTCTATTCATCGATAGAGACATTATCGATGAGGACCTTGTAGGTGTTAAAATGATAAAATCTGAAGTTGAGTTGTGCAAGCCCATCTATATTGGTCAAGCCGTACTAGATTACTCTAAGCTTGAAATGTACCAACTCTTTTATAAAATACTAAAACCATGTCCTCTCGTAAAAGAGGTTCGTTTGTTGGGTGGTGATACAGATAGTTTCTTCTTAGGTATTACCACTCAAAAAGATTTAAATTTCAATGAAGTAGGAAAATCTTTAGAAAGATATTTTGACACATAAAACTATCCTACTGATCACCCACTCTACTCCATCAAAAATAAGGCAAAACTTGGCTGCTTTAAGGATGAGACAGCAGGGAAGGAAATAGATGAAATGATTCTCCTCCGTCCAAAAATGTACAGTATGTATTAAAGGATAGCGACGATAGTATTAAGCGCGCTAAAGGCATATCAAGATCATTGGTGTCTAACATGAAACATAAAAATTTCAGGGATGCCTATAGAAATAAAACTATAACGTTTGTCAATATGACAATCTTAAAATCTAAGTCGCATGAGATTAAAACTCATACTTTAAGGAAACGGGCGCTTTCAGCATGGGAGGATAAGAGGTGCTGGTTAGAACATAACATATCTCTTCCACATGGACATCCTGATACAGACATACCACCACTCAAAAGAATTAAACTCACACTACCACATTCAGGAGACGTCTTAGCATAATCATCCTTAACTTAGTATTTTCATGTTGATTTCTGTAGATACACATTGCTGTTTTATGTATCGCTTTAGATTGCACTTTCTTTTGAATATATGCCTACAGTCAGCCCATTCCCCCTATATCTGTGAAAAGACTTTTTCATTTACACATATTTATATTTCAATAAACATATCACAATGACTTCATTCTGTTTTCCGAAACACTAAAGTTAAGAGGATTTAGTATCTTTCACATGGATGCACTCTTGTAAACCATTGGTAATTTTGATAGCACTAGAGGGTATAGTTTGTTTGACGACGGGATGATAGAAAATAGATTGAAACATCTTCTCGACTATTCCATATGAAGCGTCTTTATCATGAATGAAATCGCGTAAAATGTATTCTTTTTTCTCACCAACAGAAATAGGTAGAATCAAATCACTTTGAATGTAAAGGTGCTGTTCATGTTTATCAAGTGTCATTGGTGTTTCTATACCAATCGTATGCGCAGCAGCAAACACAGTTTGTAGCATTGAAAAACCAAAAAGTTTTTTCAAATTTTTACTCAATTGACATTGAATGTCATCACCCAGTTTCAGAACAACGCGTTGATTTTCAATTGAAAACGAAATGTGGTGTGTCTTTACATCATATTTACTTTTCATCACATGCTTCAACTTCTGTTGTATATAAGGATTTACTACATGAATGAAGCTTTCAACTGTATGATATAGACGCGGCATTATATTGATAGCAACTTTAGATTCTTCATAAGACTGGTAAATTTTCTTGATGCGATCACCATAGATGTCCACCCACCATTCATCATTAACTGAATCAGCTTTAGTGTGATATTCATGAGAAGCATACACCACACCGCTTCCAATAATAGGTGTATAATGTCTTACAAAATGGCGCAAGGTTGGAGAGAAATAAACTGTAAGTTTGTCATTATATTTCTGAATAACCAACTTATCTTTGTTCGCCATAATTTTCTCTCCATAATTCTTACCCACAGTCTCATTCCATCGTTTTACTAACTCAATAAGTGATAAAGGTTGAACACCACGCTTTTTCAAAATGATGCGTTCTTCACATTCTACAACATCTTCATCAAACATTTTAAATTTATAATGAAATTTGTTGATTCGATTTGAATAAACTTTTTTAACATTTGCAGTAGCAATTGACGTTAGATGTAGTCCATGGCCAAAACCGAGATGTGGATAGAATTCATTATCCAACCTCAGTGTAAGACCTTTAGTAAAAGAGTGAAAGCGAAGGAACTGTCTCCCACTCCAATGATAGATAGTAAACTCATAAGCTTTCTGATTTTTATTTTTCATGATGGAAGTATTTCCACTATTGAACGCCTTAATAATTTTCTCATTCCCAAATGGTTCATAATAATCTGATTTTATCTGAATCCATTCATAGTTCCACTTTCCATCTGACGTTAAATTGTATGGGAACTGGAATGCATTATTCATCGTTATTCCATCATGGGTGCGAGGAGTCAATATCATTTCTTCCAAATCATTCACATTTTGAATATTGCTATCATAGCAAATACTAGAAACGCCAACTTCCCATTCACCTTCTAAATGCAGTGGACGATTTAATTCTACTCGATAGTCTGATGGTTTATTTTTGGGAAATTTATTCATAGAAGCATTACTGGGTAAGTAAATTAGAAACGAGTCCTTATTTTCACTTTCCATACTAATCACATTGGAAAATATATTAGCATACTTTACATTAACTCTTCATTCGGAAATGGAGTGTGATACTTGTCACAGCATCTTTATGAAAAGGAATCAATGCACCAGCATCGTCATAAATTGCAATATCAATTTGTGGGATGTAGTTTGATTTCAGCTTTGTATAATGCACTTTCTTGAAAGTATGCTCAGATAAAATACTGCAGCTTTTTGGCTGGTATGGTATCATTGCTAGCAATGGAGCTTCAACATCTCCTACACGTACATCTTCACCAATATTGGAATATATCTGAAAATAGTTAATACGACGCGATAGTGACATGTCTGCGCTAGCTTTGGTTACAGTACCACTTTTAAAGATATTTTGATCAAAACCCAAAATGTCCATTAGAGTTTTATCCATAATTAGTTCAATACCTTTTCCACTTATAGTGAGAGACAAAACACCTTCTTTTTCAGAAAATAAAATATGTTGCTCATTAATCACTTCATTTAAATAATCTACAACCAATTTAACCGAAGTAATAATGCGAGGCATCAACAATCTTGTTTCATGTAAGATACCACCTAAAGGCTCTACACACTTTCTGTATAAAGATACGGTCCATTCTGTATCAAATTGATTTGACCTTTCACATGGTAAATGTTTCATATCAAATTTTCCATGAACAGCTGCAGAATGATGTCGTAAGAACTGATGAAAATCTTTTGAACAAACTAATACTAGATCATCATCATTTAATTTACTTATTGCAATATGATTAGATGATTTGATATAAGTCAATGTTGCCACTTGTTTACCATCAACTCGAAGGAGATAATTAAATTTCTTCAATAATGTTTCAGGAGTCATGTTTGTCTTCCTTGGCTTAATCACAATCTTCTTCACCAACGCCTTCTCATTTTTTGGGATAAGATCTACATAATAAGCCTCCTCTCGATATATTAACTGTTTATGACCACTTATGTGGTAATTAACGTTATACTTATCATAGCTTGTTAAGGCGCTAGCGAGGTAACCTAAATCATTTCTTAAACTTGGACTTAAACCAACAATCCAATCTTTCTCAACTACATGATGTACATAATTATAATCATCATTGTGCGGAGTAAATTGGACAATATGTTTACACGCTTTATTCAAGAAATCATATATAAACTTTTTACATGATAAGAGATCTTTCTTTGGCCACTGTGGAATGTATACTCGGCAGCCCTTTTCACATTGGTAAGCAGCTGTGCGTCTCATATTAATAGTCATCACCTCATGATCAAAAGCATAGACACAGTTGCTATGAACAAGCTGAGTGACACCCACTTCCCACTTTCCATTTAGCTGTTGTGTATGATCAATGGGAGTAGAAAAGAGTGCGGCTCGATTACTAGCAAATCTATTTGCGGCCGCATTGCTAAGCAAAATATGATAAAACGACATTCTTATATTGGTGATCTGCAGCTTTGCATAACATCATGAAGACTTGGATTTTGGACTCTCTACAATATATCAGAGTTGACCGTAATGGAAACGTGCATTTCAAAAATTCTCATGGTCATACTGCAAGAGGTATTACATTAACATGGCGACAATTTGTCAACCTCAATGATATCATGAGGGATTTGGAATATTTTGAAACATTAAGATTCATCTCCTTAGGTGATCAAGTTTGGCTTCAACGTCGCAACAATGAAATTAAAATCTGTCATTCTCATTCCGCAAACTGTTTCTCATTTCGCAAATACAATTGGGAGAAGTATAGAAGATACGTACATCGCTCCATCATGACATTTATTCGTCGTGAGTTCATCGCCCTACTATGCAAATCTTAATCAGACATGACTACCACGCACCATGAGTTGGAAATTAGATTCCCTACAACGTATTGAAACGGATCATGATCGAAACGTCTATTTCAAAGATTCAACTGGAAATGTGAGAAGAGAGTTTGCTTTATCTTATCGTCATTTTCAATCTCTACATCATATCATGAAGGATTTGAAATACTTCTATATGAAAAGACATTCACGTATTGGAAATCGCATCTGGTTGCGCGTCAACAATCGGCGAATTCAACTCTATCATTCCCAACTTCATACTAACTTCACATTTCATCAAGGTAGTTGGGAAAAGTATAAAAGGAAGGTACATCGCTCAATTTACTCATTCTTTCATCATGAAGCGCCATTGCTACACCATCGTCAACATTCTCCGTCGCTTCAGACTCTACACCAAAATCGATCTCACAACATTACACCAACACCTTCCAAACAGCAAGTATTACCCGGGTCGACCTCAAATGTTAGTGGTGAAGATGAACAATTCACGGAATCTTCAACTCTTCCCAAATGGGACTGTACAGATTCTCGGCGCCCTTTCTTATTCATCGGCGTAGTCAATGCGCTTAGAGCTACAGAGACTACTACGTCGGATATGGAAGAGGGAGAGGTGTGTGATGTCGAATCTGACTGTGGAAAATATGGTGATCTCTACTCAATTGAGTGAAAGTGTATCATTTTTGAAGATTCGTACCAGCAGTTACAATTTGTGTTATGAACCCGAACTTTTTCCTGCAGCTCTCATTAGTTGTTGGTTACCTGTGCATGTTGCAATCTTTCATAATAGTAAAGTGATCATTACTGGACTAAAATCTCATGTGCAAGCAAATGTAATCCTAGACTATCTCATCGAGTATGTACGTACCCAGCGGATTGTAAAATAAAAAACAATTTTTCCAACATGATGTTTTTATTTCAAATCATGATAGAACTTACAAATCATTTTTTCATTGGAGGGTCGATTACATGAAAAGTTTTGAATAACAGATACAAAACGAGATACATGTAAACGTTTTAAGATGAAGTACAGTACAAAAGCACCACACGTTGATGAAAGTGGATGTTGTAGTATGCGTTCATTTCGCTGATATTGACGCGTATGTTTTCTCAACCACTGCTGTGTTGGTATATTTGGAGGTTGAGCAAGAGAGTCAAATAGTTCACCACGTCGGTCTTCTCCAATAAACATCGCTTTCCTATGCTCACCGCCTAAATTCTGCGAATGAGTGTTTAGCACAATAAGGATGGGATAGTGATTTACTGCAGGTGGTAAGGTATCGAGTGAATAGACATTATCGAAAGATTTCAACGTCACTTCGTCTGCATTACGCTGCACTTTAGTCTTAATATCGTCAGCAGTCAACCAACTCATTAACGATTATACTGAATAATCACGTCACGATACTTTGTAATTTCAATATTTGAATCGAAGACTGCATAAATTAATACATTGATCGTCTCAGGTAGTGTTCTTTTGAACGTCAAATCCAAACGAATATTATGAGGCACGTTCGCTTGACGATAGGGTGCACTAATTTCGCTGTCAGCAGTCAAATCAGCATGCCCTCTAATGACACTTGGATTCCATACTACTCGACGAATGTAAAGTGCAATATCTTCCACATGAATTCTAAAATTGTCAACTTTACCAAATGCATTCAGCGCATATTCAGGCTTATTCAATGTCAGCTTGAGTCGCATGCTGGTATTACAGAGTAAAAACTTTGACTGTCTAAAGAAGTCTAAATTCAGCGGACCATGTAGCTGACATACTTTACTATCTTTAATCATAGCAGATCGCTTTATAAAGCCACTGTTTGATTCAGCATCAAATTTTCCTGCTTCATCTCTGTACCATCCCATTGCTTCCATATGACTTTTTTGTGCTGCTGGATGAAACTGTGATACATGATTGAAATATGATTTATAGGGATAATCGCTTTGACCACCTTTCACCTGCTGCTCTCCAATCGTTAGAGAAACATCGCGAAGTAATGTAGTCAATGGTAAATTGTTCAGTCCAACTTTATGTCTATCGTCAATAGCAGTTCCATCTGAATTCTAAACCTCAAATCAACCATCGCATAACTCAAATCTATGTAGTCATCACTACCACCAGGAATAACAAATTCAATGGGGCCAGCATTCTCAGCTGTTCGAGGATGATAATCTACAATACTTGAACTAAGAATATCTGTCTGTATGGCTTGTTGATCAAACAAACAAATCCGGAAGTTTTACACTCCATGATTAGTAGTTATAGCAGCGTCGTCGTTTAGCGCCTGATGAATGATTAGAGCCTCTGCGACGTTTGCGTGAATGCCTTTTGGCTGAAGATCGCACCTTACCAGCTCCGCGATGTTTCCTTCTTCCTTTATTCATTCGTTTAGGTGATTTCTTTCCTTGAGTAACACCAGCAAATGTCTGCTTCAATGTTTTTAAACCGCGTTCCTTCCCACGATTCAACAAACTGCTCTTAAAACTTCTACCTCTGGAAAGATCACTAGCAACATCACCAGCAAAGCCAACGGCATTACTTAAAACATTTCGTTTTAAAGATCTACCGACATTGGATATGAGAGGTGCTACAACAGATTTCAGTGCACCAAGTATGCTACCTCCACGTTGGCGGCGAGCGCCGATGTAAATTTGTCCTCCACCACTTACATAGGAGGGTCGTGAATAAAATGAGGCAGTTGGATTCATAGCTCAAACCCTAAACATTGTTAGTTACAACTTTGCATGAATCACTGTCGATCACTTAGATGAAAGATGTCGGCACGACGCATCCAAGACTTCATACTTGAAGGATAACCAGCCCATTTAACAAGACACCATTCTTCACCTTGGCGTTTTTTACATCGAATGATTTTCTCTACCAAATATGTTTCACTTTCAGTGACTACCTCAATCTCATCGCGGTAAAAGCTACCCTCAATTTCTTCATTATTGTAATCTTTCAACTTGTAGGTGGTGGGAGAGTCTTTTTGATCAATCCTTGATACTGTAAATACCTCCTCTGTCCAATTCGGGAGGTACCCTTTGGCAAAAACACTTTTCACTTTTGAGATGCGAACTTTGTCACCAATTTTCACATCACTTTTCACATGAGTGCGTTTACGCTGGAATGATTCGCGCACTTTATCTACATTGTCAGCATTTACATCTACTGGTCTGAGCCCAATAGAACGATGAACAGAGTGATTGTAGGCATGGAGTGTATCTTGTAGAACCTTTGTCCAATTTTGTGTCAAGTTGGCAGTAAAATGTCGCCACAAGCGATTTTTTAATGTGGGATTAAAACGTTCAACGAGTGCAACTTTATAAGCGCTCTTTACACTAAACAACTCAATGTCATGCCTCTCAAATAATCTTCTCACATGCTGATTTTCAAACTCTTTTCCTTGATCACTCTGAATTCTTTTTGGAATCCAACCTTCTCGAAAAATTGTTTGGAATGCTTTTGCTACTCCTTTCCCTTCTTTAGTTTTTAAAGGTTGAGCCCACGCATAACGCGAGAAAATATCAATGACGGTTAAAATAAAATTATTGCCCGAGTTATGTTTTGAAATGGAGGCGACATCACACAAATCTGCTTGCCACTGTTCATAAATGTCATGAACAATATAATCGCGGGTGCGGTACTTCTTTTTCGCTTGTTTGTGGAGTGTATAGGTAGCCTGACCCTTTAACCATCGTTTCACTTGTGATTGTGGAAGACCACTCGCTTTTGACAATTTCTTGATCGATGCAAATCCTGCTCGATGTTTTACATCATAATAGATTGACTTCAAACGCTCAGTCGATGACGACTGACTCTTTTTCCTCCTTCTCATCTTTTTGCTTTCTTGCCTTTTTACATTTACAACAACTGCAGCATTTAGCTTTAGCGGTTTTGCGATCATGTTCACATTGCTTAGGGGTCTCATTGTGAGAGCTGGCGCAGCAAGTGCAAGTGACAACGACACTCACCTCCGGCGGCTCATTACATGGTAAGCAACACATCTGCTTCATATTAATAGTCTGAGAACATGTATTTCTTGGGAGGAGCTGTTTTACGTTTTCCTTTTACTAGTTTTAGTGGTGGCGTAGATCTACGTCGAGTTCTTCCTCTTATTTGCTTAGTGAGTGTGGGAGGGGATGTAGAAGGTGACTTCTTTAACCAATTTGTTGGCATTTTCATCGTCTGAAGCATTGGAGCAGTAGCCACTGTTGAATCAAGTTCTTTCAATGTCTCATTATTCAAAGCAAATTTTGGCACATTATGCTTTTTCAATAGTTTAAGAAAGTATGTCCACCCAGGTGGAACATAGCCCTGACGGCGCTTTCTATGTGTCGCATACTGAATCAAGTCTTCATAACGTGAAGCATCAATCACTTTATTTTCATCTGTAATGATTTCTCCTCTATCATTTACATTGAGGTGGGGTTCAATACTATTGAAAAGAGATTTGGCATGTGCACGAGATGCTAAAGGTGTAGCAGTCGACACAGAGTCACGCATCTTATTCTTCAAGTTTTTCAATTGCTCAACAGTTTCCGATTGTAATAATACAGCACGATGTGGATCTTTGATGTGAACATTTTGCTGATAATCTAATTCTTTCCTATACATTTGATTTGCAAGAGGTTGCTTTACTTGCTGCATGGCAGTCAATTGTACATATTCATCCTGAGGAATAACAATCATGCGAGAATAAGAACTCATAGTTTGTAGATAATCATGGGAGTTTTCAAAATATCACTTCGAAATCTAAATTCTTCCGGACACTCTTGCGTAAAGTCAATGAATAAGTAACCGTGTGGTTTTTCAGTAGCTGCTTGAAAAATTTCAATTACGGCTTTTGATTCTCTTGGTGCAACTTGTCGCGCTAAAATTTCAAATTGCCTTTTATCTCGCGGATTCTTGAAAATAGCATAATAGTGTGTATTCAGGTTTCGTGTACGAGCTTCTTTTCCATCAGGAAACAAATTTTGTGTGATATAGATGATAAAACACCTTTTATGATGTGCTGCGCGAGTGAACATATCTGTAACATCTTTTGAATTCTTACTTTCTTTTAATAAATCATCCAATATAACAACATCATTAGACTGAAGTTTATCCACTGGAATAATTCCTGCATGTCGAATAAAGTTGCGACTTTGCAATTCCTGAAACAGCGACGGTTGATAAATACCATAACACCAAATCACTCGATTGATAGGTTCCTTAAACAACTCCCTTCTTTTATCCAATAAATTCAGCGTGAAAACAGTTTTACCTGCATGAGATGGACCTGATACAGTCAGAACTTTATCACATTGAAGTCTGAAATCCATTATAATACTTTGAGATTCAACATTTGCATAATTAACGTTTAGAGCCAAAGATATTACCCAATAGGTTACCCACGACAGGAGCTAGCATCGGAAGTATTGCTGAAAGGAAACCGCCCTTTTGTGTTAGAGTTTTCCTCTTTCTTTGAAGGGTGACTTTGGGATTGGAGATGAAACGCAATTTCGTAGCATATCGCTTAAGTAACTTTCGTTGTTTTGGTGCTAATTTCTTCGTCCTCAACTTTCTCACATGAGAAATAATTTCACAAATAAATTTACCGTTAGCATGTCGTATAGCATTGTATCGCTGATTTGCTTTCATTCGTCGGAGAGCTTGAATGGCTGAAGAAAACTTTGAAGACTTTTGACTTTTACGTTTCGCCATTTTACGTTTTTCGCCATTTTCCGTGTTAGTCTTTGCTAAAACCTATCTTTACCACATTTGCATAGGTACTAACTATTGCGACATAAGTGACACTCGAAATGAGCAATGTCACAGTGGTTACATTTGCAAAGTTGAATGCAATTACGTATGAAACAGCGTTGACAAAAAGCGTGCTTACAACTCTTGAAGATGCGCTTTTCATTTCCATCCTTTCGCTTACATACATCACAACACATAGTTTCACCGTTACTGATGTCTATAGCAAGTCTTTTTGAAGATATGAATTTGCTAGCCTTTTCTAAATAATAGACGCATGTACAGAAGGAATATACTTCGAGAGTGAGCAGACATAGCTCGAAAACCAGTTGTGCTACAATCAAGTACCACTGCATTTTCAATTTTTCTTTATAGAAAGTTGAATGTAAATATCTGAAATTGCTTCAATCACTAGACTGCTGCCATGATGGTTAAATGCGTTAAGACGTTCAGCAATTTTTATCATATGTCTTTTAAAAAATTCTTCGGGGTGATTTACCACTTCCATTGAATAAGAAGCAAAATGGAAAGAGCGACTTTCCACCTCTTCCTTTCCAAAATGACTAAACCTAATTTTCGCAACTAATCGCGCAATAACAATGCTATCAGAGAATGTATTCATTAACTCTAGAAATAGAGTGCTAGCATCATCGACCACTGCTTCGATGTCGGTCTCATCTTTATGAAAATTTATCACATAATCTTGAACAGCTCCTCTTAAACTTTGCCTATGAAAATGTAAAGTTCCGCAGTCGTTTGAGAAAGACATGATCGCCCTTTATCTATCCCATCCATTGCATGAAAACAACAACTCTTCTCATAGTAACATTTATTGAATAACGGTAACAAGCATGCATTATAAATGAATGGTTTGAAAGAGATAAAATAGATACAGCTGTTAACTATCATACAGCGAGCAATGATAACCATACAGGACTTTGGCAGTGTTGAGGTAAGGAGGAAAGAAGCATTGGTTATGAACGTAGCTACTACAACGAACAGACAAAATAGGAACACACAATTCCTTAAAACGTTTCGTGACTTCATGGTAGTGTTTATTCACTCTACTATCCCAAGGCGGGAGCAAAATATCATCAATGATTAGATTGGGAAATACTTTTCTCTCCTTACCAGGATTATTACAAAAGATGCGTATAACATTGAAAGCAGCTAACCATCGTTTAAAGTCAATAAGAAGAGCAGTCTCACAAGAAAAGCCATAGTCTTGCAAATATTTCAGATTAAGTCCATGAATGTGTTTTCTCGCCCATTGATCAACATTGGGATCGCAGTTGGCATGTTGATGATAGACACTAACAATCTGATATGTCCAATTGTTCATAGCAATAGCACTGAGCTCCTGTACAGGTTCACCCTCACAATCCATAAAAATGATGATAGAAGCCTAAAACGGAAATTTACACATCTAAGGAAACGTTCTATAACATATTACAAAATGAAGAATTACATCGATGCTTTTCACGACAAAATACACAAATGATATGATGGCAACGAGGAAGTAAAATGTATCTAATAAGGCCATGTCTACGACACTCAAAGCACATAAGCGAATTGTCATAGGGTAGAGTTAGGAAAGGACTAGTAATTCTCCTTCTTTGATTTGCGTTTTGATGCAGCATTCTTCTCCGACTTGCGCTTCGTACAACTGCTGTTAAGGATTTGATCAATTATGTCGTCCACGTTGGGTGGTTTTGGAAAATATAGGATGGATTCCATATGCATGGAGAGAGAGGCTATTTTATTATCCTTGTGTCGACCATAATATAGCCCATTCACTTTGAAAAGGATATCCCAAGTACCTTCTCCGAGCTCATCACATCTGATGGATATTGATTGATCTCCCTCCTTCTTATAGTAAGTACACCAATGTGATACCGGTAGGCAAAGGTGATTACCATCCCAAATCTTTCTTTAGGGAGTATCCTTGTCATCTCTCGACTTCCACTCTTGAGCAAGAGGAGTAGGAATGTCCATATTTAATGTCACGTACTCCTCAATAATATCAAGTTGGCGGCGAATGTACGGACTCACGGGGATCAGTATGTAGTCCCCATACTGATTGCGCATTATCTTGACATCCGTGGAAGGGAGCATTCCCGTTTGGAGTACTACGCTTTGATCGTCATAACGCAAGACTTGTTTAAATTTACGCTGTAGCGGTGTAGGATTATGTACCTTGGTTGTTTCTTCCACTGGCCTCAGTTGTAGATGATCTGATCGTAGCGAACCTTGTAACGTTTGACCGCCATTTTGTCCTACGAGTGCAGCAGATGGATTAGATGCCTCAAAATGAAAAAGATTGTATTAAGTTTACGTTCAAGGGAGGAGAGGGAGGGAAGTAGCGACTTACCATTTTAGTTGGATAATAGAATAGAGAGAGAGAGAAAATGTGCGTCCGTCACTCGTGCGATTCAATGATGGAATGATTCTCACTGTGGAAGGCTCGCTATTTATATAGAAATGCTTGCTTCTCATTGGATGACGATCCTCATTGGACAATAACATCAAGCTGATTCCAAATCTGAAATCCGTTTTGCTCTCCGATGCTTCGTTTTGAAGCTACAGCCCAAAACGTCCAAAATTCTAACTCTGTCGTTTTTTCGACAATCTCCCAAAATCTTAAATGGCGTCTCACATCTAAACGAAGACAGATATGAACAAGCCGTTTCTTTCACTGAATTTTTCTCACTCTTAGCTTTCAAACGAGCTATGGCACGACAAAATCCGTCCACTGGAAGCCAAGATCGAAGCTAGCTCTCCCGGGGGGGGGGGGCGTCAGCGAAAATTTTTTCTCTCCGATTGCTTTCAAATTCACCATTCCGATGCAGAATTTCACGCTGAATCCGAATCTGGTCTCCGTTTCACCATCCACGACAACCTAGACGGTCGCCCACGTCAACCAGGCGGTCGCCCACGAGACCAACTCACCCGAGTCTCACACTCTGTCGTTTTCGAGAGGGGCGCCGGTCGTGTATTCGCCGTTTTCTTACTACTCGTTATCATTTCAGCTATCCTCTCGGCGTTTTTCAGCTGCATTCTCGACGTCATGTTAATGCAGATATCAAGTCTAAAATGAAGTCAGTCTGTTTTCGATATTCTTCTTCAGTCAATGAGTCACTTGTCTTATTGTTACCTTGCATAGATATCTCACCTTACGAAGCATCAATCATGTACTTGGCCGGCAGACATTGCTATAACGTCAATAAGAGCATGAAATCACCATAAAAACAATAATGTATTGAAAATTCGAACTGATACGTCGGTCTGACAAAACACACCATTGGCAAAATTTGACATACGTCATTTTGTGACTTAATGAAAATATAATTTGCAATTATAAATATGCATTTACGATATATTACTATTATCAGACATTAGCGGGAGATCATTAAAATGGATTTTTCTCAATTTTCAAAAATTTCGTCATACGTCGGTTTGACAAAAATACATCGACTAATTGTAATATGAATCTTAGAATAAAAAGGCGAACGCCTGTTTCATATTTTCCCTGTCATCTTCCATAACTTTAAATGTTATGATGCTCACTTCATCATTCGCCATGGACTCGGCAAAATGAAATCCTGGTCTATTAAAGTGATTGCACAAAGTAAGGTAGAATTTATGTGCATCACTACCAAAGTGCAAGCTGATAAGACCGCTGAGTGTAAGTATGTCTTCTATGACATAAAGCTTCTAGATAGCTTTTAATTTATGTCTTCTTCCTTAGCCGCGTTGACTAATTATTTAGAAACACTTCCCCTCACTCAACATTTAAAGAAAAACTATCCCAATATAAGAGAAAGTCTCATGCGACTGAAAGGGATGTTTCCTTATAGTTACTTTAGTTCAATAGAGACATTGAAGGAGACATCCCTTCCACCTATCGATCAAGTTAAAAATGATTTGACGGGTGAGGACTGTTCGCCGGGCGAATATAGACATGCGGAGCAAGCATAGCATGCTTAGAACTTAGGTGTCGCACTTTTGGTGACTACATGCTTGCCTTCTTAAAATTAGACGTCTATCTGTTGGCTAACGTGTTTGAGACTTTTAGGAAAGTCACATTAGAACAGGACACCTTAGACCCCGTCCATTTTTTAGTCTGCCGGGTCTGTCCTATCAGTCAGCCTTCAAGATGACGGAAGAGAGAGTACATTTACTGCAAGATGCAGAAATGTATGCATTATTTGAACGTGGTATTAGGGGTGTCTTAACATTTGTCTCCAGGCATTTTGTAAACAGCACCCAAGACATAGGAATTACCACGCATTAGAATAATCTATATGGGAGTTCATTGTCCAAGCCTTTGCCACAGTCTGACTACGGGTAGAGCCGCATGACATTGATCACTTCTCTAATCCAGCACACATCATGGCACTGGAAGTTGAGGCCGACATAGGCTATTTATTTGAAGTCGACCTCATATATCCAGAGTATATTACGAATAAGACAGTTGATTTTCGTCTCGCACGTGAGTCTGGCATAGTAAGTCCAGATATGTTCTCTCCCTTTATGGAGGAACACAATAAGAAATATGAGGCGGAAAATGACCTAAAATATAAACCCACTAGGAAGTTGTTGCTCACCCAATTGAACAAGCAGCATTATATCGTGCACTATTCCATCCTCAAATTCTATCTAGGTATGGGGATGCAACTTCACAAAGTCCATCGCGCTATCCAGTTTAGGCAGAAGACTTTTCTAAAACCGTATATAGAATTTAATAGTAAGAAAAGGGCTGAACCCAAAAATCCTTTCGAAAATGACTTCTTTAAATTTAAGAACAATGCCCTCTTTGGCAAAACGATGGAGGATGTAAGAAGGCACATGGACTACCGTATAATGACTGATCCGGAAACTAGTGTCAAGTTGTCACCATGATGTCATTTCCGAAGACATCACTGGTTTTAAAATGTTAAAATCTGGAGTAGAACTCTGTCAACCTATGTATGTCGGACTAGGTATCTTTGATCACTCCAAATTAGAAATTTATAGGTTGTTTTACCACATATTTAAGACTTGCCCACTGATACAACATGTGTAATTAGTAGGGAGCGATACAGACAGCTTCTTCCTGGCTTTGACAACCACTAGCCAAGTCATGCAGGAAGACATTTTGTTTTGTCCCTGTACAGTTTCCTACAGTGACTTTGTTTTCTGTTACCACCAGTATTACCTATGTGTGGTGCCATGAAAATCGGCTGTGTCTTTCAATAACATATCATGTACATGCTGTGCGTTTTCCTTTCACATAAAGTTGGGTTTCAAATTGGTGGAACTGACTTGGTAATAGTGCCATAAGCATGTCACTGTTTGTAAAGTTAGAAAGAATGTCACAACCATTTCAGTGTTTGTAAAATTAGGAAGAAAGTCACAACCATTTCACTGTTTGTAATGTAAGAAATAGAGTCAACCATGTTGGTGTTTGTAAAGTTAGGACTGAAGTCAGCCTTGTCAATGTTTGTAAAGTTAGGGATAATGTCAACCATTTCAATGTTTGTAAAGTTAGGATTAATGTTACAAGCATTTCAGTGTTTGTTAAGATAGAAGGAATGTTATAGCCATTTCAGTGTTTGCAATGTTAGGAATAATGTGATAAGCATGTCAGTGTTTGCAGTTAGAAAGAAAGTCGTATTTTATCTAGCGTCGAACATATCTTCCGGGTTTTAGGAAAATATGTTACTTTCCTGTCTTGTTTCATCATCAAGTAATCATTCGCAAAAGCTTTTCTATCGGTAGGATGACATCGCCCTATGGCATCTTTATCTAGTTTAGGTTGATGACTTGCATGTCTATAAATAGCACTGACTCATGATAAAATGATGAAACTTGTTGATGACCTTTTCACCGACACGTGTGTGTGGACATTGCTTGACTCATATCGATGGCGCCTCAAGTCAGACAGAGTGACTTTTTCACCGACAACTGTGTGGGCAATAGTACTATGGGATGACTCATTCAAAACACATCATGTGATTAACAGAACTCTATTAACTGTGACTCAAACAGATACCGCATCAAAGATTTAATAATGTCAGCTACCTTATTGACATCACGCAAACCGGTCATGATACAATGAACAACACAATTGAACAGACACTACTATATTCTTCAATGTCAGGGAGCTGAGACGTAGATGAAGCTTGCTTGAGTGCTCGCATTTTCTTGACGACTTCGTAACACATGGACTGCATCACGAATGAGAAAAGTTTCCTAGGACTTGCATTTTGCCGCAGCGAAAGATTTGAAGATTTCGAACGTTGCTTATGCGAATGACCAGCATTTGTGGACGACCGTCATGATGCACTGAGTTGGGAAGATGGGTGTGCAACTGTTCTAAATCGATGTCTCTTCCGAGATTCATTTCGCGCATGGCGCTGATGATGGCGATGAGGGTCATCATTCACAAAAAACATGAGGGTTGAGTGAACTTCCCTTTTATACTTTTCTCATGAGGGCTTTTGAATAACGATGTAGCAGTGATCATTATGCAGAATCATCTCTTGAATGTAACCAATTATCGATAGGTATACTCAGGTTTTGACCACAACGATTTACTTCTGTATCCACTTTTGGTAGGGATACCGTCGGGGTTTCGAAGATGGAGTCGAACACCGTTGTAACGCACTTGTTGCTTGTAGGTGGGATAGTCTTGAATTACCTTTTCAATTTTCGGTTTTCACAGCTCGAGATGATGATGATTGAGTGATGCAGCAGTAGGAGTAGGATTCATGGACGTGGCAGTCTGTAACGGAAGAATACCACTAAGTACATTCATGATCATCAGAGAAAAGAAAATCCTTAACTTAGCAGTGACATATGAGGTGGCCCTTAAGAGGACCTTTGCTGCGTTCACATTATTTAAAGCTTATCACCAAAGTCTAGTTGTTATGTGAGTGTATCCATCCGCCTCGAATAAAGTTTCTATTCCTTGAAGGATTTGAAGGCAGCAGAGCGTCTAGGTGGCGGTGGTGGTGATGGTTCAACAAAATATACTTGTACAATCATTGGCCACACTATCTCCTGCTCCTCTCTTCCAAAATGTTGGTAAGGTTTAGGTCTCACAGTCATGACACTCACTTGCAAAATTCGGAAACAGGATTGAATCGGGTAAAATTGAGACAGAGAATGGCTTAAGCAAGTCACACTTTTCAACTCAAGAGAATGAAATGAAGAGAAAATTGGGAGATGGCTGCTTTTGTAGGCTCCTGCGAATCCACACATAACAATATGAGAGCCAATCAGAGACCTCCATTTCTCCCCTGACTTCGTTGGGGCAGGAAAAAGGAGGCACGCAGACGACTGACTCATGATTGCTTTTCCCAAATCTTGTCGTCAAATCTAGTTTAGCACATTGAGCTGAATATGAATGTGTTTTATGTGACATAAGAGCAAGTTTGATCCATGCTCATGAGATGAATCTATTCGAGATGCAATTTTCGCCATGTGTTGCTCATAGAAATCTTTGGGATCATGTATCGTCTCTGCAGAATATGATGCAAAATGAAACATTACACGTTCACCCGCATGTTCATCAGTCACTTTCTCAAATTCGATCTCAGCAACTAAACGTCCTTTCACATCTTTATTCATCAAACTGTCCATGAGTTGTTGGAAAACGAAGTAACCTTTAGTGATAGCAGACTCTAAGTCCGCCTTTTCATAATGAAATGGAATGATCTAGTCACTAATCACGCCTCGAAGACTTTGCCGATGAAAACGTAAAGAACAAAATTCATTAATAAACTCTACTGCATCTGTCATCCTTCTTCCTATCACATCTGAGATATAGCATGAATGAAACAGTTCTAACAAGATTTTACAGTCGCTTAGAATGAAACACTGTCTAACGAAAACTTGGAAACATGAAGCAGAGAGGTTTCAAAAGGATTGCAATTGCCAACGTACCCGTTCGATTCTCCAACATGACCAAAAATCTTAAGGTCACTCTCCACTGTAATCGAAGAAAGTTATGGCCAAACGATGCTCTCCAATGAATTCGTCTCAGTCTTAGCTTTCAAATGAGCTATTGCCCGACTTTCTACGACCACTACCACCAAAGTTGGTGGAAATCTCACAGGAGGGGGAAGGTTAGAATTTTACCCCTCCGATTGACTTGAAAATAACCATACCGATGCGAAATTGCACGAGGAGTCCGAATCTGTCCTCCGTTTTCTCATCCGATGTCTCGTTTTGCCGCTAGAGCCCAAAAACCACAAATTCTAACTCTGTCGTTTTTCGGAGATTCCTAAAATCTTAAAGTTACTATCTAGTCTAAACGAAGACAGGTATGGACAAACGATGCTCTACAATGAATTTATCTCAGTCGTAGCTTTCAAACGAGGTACTGCACGACTTTCTACGATCACTAGCACCAAAGCTGGTGGAAGTCTCAAAGGGGAAGGGGGTTAGAGCTTTTTCTATCCGATTGAGCTGCAAACAACCTCCCTCACTCAAAATTTCATGTAGAAACCGAATCTACCCTCCGTTTGTCCATGCCAGCACACCTTTATCCCGAAACATACCCTTTATTATCCCAAAATGTCCAAAACCTGCCACGAGAAACACCAAAGTCTCACAGGAGGGGGGGGGAGGGGTCGGTTTCCTCCTCTCGGTCCGATCACCACCATCACATCCTGGTCATTCTAATGCACCAATTGACTGTAGACCTCCTCAACCCCTATCTGTAGATTCCATGTAGAATTGACATACATCAATGCCAATTCTCCGTCAGGTTCGTCATTGAAGAAATTCGTAAAAGCCTCCGCAATAGAAATGAATGGTGGATTTCCATTGCCTTGCTCACATTGTTTTCGACTGATATTGCCAGTGAGTTCGCGTACAATCGACCACACGTTTTTATCTGTTGCGATAATCTTATTGCTCCAATTGCGTTTTGCTTTCACTATTTTATCTTTGATTTTTGTTTGAGGTGTAGAAATGTAGGCCAATTCCTCAATCTGTAAGCCATCCAACGGTCATTAATCAAAGACTTCAGAAGAGGAATCATCCGCGGCTTATCATTGCTTGAAAGAATTTCAGTTTATTTCGGAATCATTTTCATAGCGTTGTTAGAAATCTCATAGAACAATTCACATTTAGTTTCTACAGATGGTTCATCGAAAACTCTGAAAAATCAGGCATGCATAGCGGCTGAATGAAATTAGACATATGAGATCTTCTATAGTCAAAAACAATACAAACGCGAGTATTTTCTGATGCTGCACGTACATTTGAACTCAAGATAAGATAATTGTGAACTGATGTCTTTAGTGGCGGACCAATTTCAGCGTCTGAAGTATAAAAAGATTTTGAATACTCAGAAATCTAAATTTGATTTAAAAATAACGTGCCTCTAGTTGGACGGGAAAGTTTAATTACAACAAGCGAGGTGATATTTAACACATAACGCATTAAAATTGTTGAAATCCCGGCAAAATACAAACTTGACATCAGACATTATCATAACAAAAATATCGTGATAACAAATGAGAAAATCCCTGATCTGTTCATGTTGAGATGCAGTCATACATGGAGGAATATTCAAGAGACATATTCTCGATGACAGGAAAAAGTAAAGGGATACATATAATACAGTCTGGAGGATGAATGCTGGAAGTAACGGTAAGTAACTTGTAAGTATTTTCCACCCAGATACAAACTCCACCGCCTGGTCGGTTGGTTCTGTCAGCTCTGTAAATGCGATATCCATTTAAAAGTAAAAGGCCATCATCAATGCTACTATGAAGCTAAGACTCCGTCATACAAAGTACATTGGGATTCCTAACTTTCGAAATTAAGCGATCATATAAACAAGCTTCACGCTCGCATGCTACTTCATCATCTACCCTTATTAATAGATCTGCGAGCATTTCCTACCTTCTGTAAGATAACGTTGGTCAATAGAAAAAGACGAGCTACATGCACTTGTACAATATGAGGGTGTGATATTTAGCATTCGATATGCAATATATGTGTGAAGATGCCAGAATGCAGAATCAAGCATGTAGAAGCAACTATGAGATGTTCCCTGATATTGGATTAAATAGCAAGCCAAATCCACTTCTGTATATCTGTTCAGTTCGTCTGTTTACCACTACATGAAATTTATGGATACTTGTTCTCTGATGTGTTAATGCAAAGATAGCTAACGTTTATATCGCATATTTCCTAACTTCAACGCTACCGGATAATTGGATGTAAAATATTCACTATTTATAAACAGAAGTCTACGCACGGCCGTCTACTGCGGGCGTCAGTTCTATGTTCTCGATTTTCTTGCAATGAAAGCATATTGAAGTAAAAAGGATATTGCTTTTGTTATTTTTCCAATCACTTAAAAGGAATCACAACGAAAAGTGCTTCCGTGGCATGATGTAGGTTAATGCTTGGACTAGCGATCTGTTGACCGAGATGTCGAACCCCGAAAGCATCATTGGAGTCGGCAGGAAGGTCATCGTTGCTAGGAGTGACCTCACTGTTAGGCAAATTGATCCGTATTGCGGTTATAAAAGGGCATCCGAAATTTATCAGACACATTTTCTGAATTGCATATTCTTTGTAACTATATGGTTTGTCCAGACATGACAAGAAAATATGTAATGATGCAGAGTGATGCAAAGAAAAGTTGCTAGAAATATACACTTCTGAATAAATCTGGATGCAGTCCGTAGTTAAAGGTCTGAAGTAACAAATATAGTCCGTATTCTGGATGAGCATACATCAGAGGTACACAAGAGAAAACGTGTTCGATGAGCTTATAAGTAGTTTTGTGAGCATATTTCACAGGCGCTGAAATACCTAATGACAGACAAAATTATCTAAGGCTCATTTTATTTCGGATTAAGTATATATTTATTTATCAAATAGTTGTCCGGATGGGAATAATCTGTAGAAAAGAAAACAGTTGTCATTTTCTTTAACACATAAATCATTTATCATCATAATTTCTTTCACCACATAAATCCTTAAATCATTTTTACTAAAACAATATTATTATCCTATAAGCCCCTTTTTACCTTCAAAACGGACCCCAAAGTAATGCGGACTCTTAATAAATATCGACCACATGGTCCCCATATAGCTACTCTAGGGACCTATGGAAACGGACGTTTTCATAACCTGATTACCTTCTTGCTTAACCGCAAAATCAATTTTATCTACAGTTATGAATTAAACGATAAAAGTCGGACTCACCTTCAGGCTGATTCCAAATTGTAACAGACTGGATGCGGTACGTCTTCTTAAGGTTAATTGTAATTGACAAAACTCTCCCTTTGGTTCGACTGCGAGTCATAGCACTGGCACACAAGCTGCCTCTAGTCTTGCCATCAGTGATACTGTCGGGGTATCCAAACCTAATAGAAGGGCCGACTTCAACCGGTTTGCCACGGGACACATCATTCCGATGAAGATGATGGATTAGCGGCGAAGGAGGAGCTGAAATGAGAATTAGAGGTAATTTCTGATGCTTTCAGATTTTCTGTTTCATACTTCACGGAGCGATAAACCAAGAGTTTCAGGATTCTACATCATTACATCACATGACATGCGTGTTTGACTCAAAATTTAAAGCAAGAAATAGACGGGGATTGTCGAGATCGATGAGAGAACAAGGATGGTCCATTTGGGGCTATTGTGTACCGGTGCATATTGGGCAGTCTGAGTACAACCAAAGGAGCATGGAATTTGCAAGCCGAACAGCACCTGCGCAGTGCGTTGAGCTTCTTCCCGCGCATGAGCTTCTTGTTATTGTTGATATACAGATTGTCATCCAACATCAGTAAAACAACAATTCTTAAGTTGTAACATCAGTCGTCTTGCAAGTTACACAGCCTCAAACATCGCAAAATCCTATTTGTTTCTGTAGATCCATGTACTTTCGAGTTTCATATATTCATAGCACAAATAACATAATATTCAAACATGATCCAACATGAATCTGAAATCTCAAAATGAAATTTGTCATTTCTAGGATTATGATTGCACTTTTATGGTAGAATAGTTCATCATTGGGCAGAAATACGACATTTGTCTATACCGTTAGCTTGACCGATTTGCTGCTATAGATAATGAAAACGTCATGACAACTGATGTTACTGTCGCAGCTAAACAAGCAGTCTCTCATGATCGCAAAATAATATTTACAGAATTTATTGTAGTCGCAACACATTTTGATTCTTCATAAGATCTAGCAACATTTACACAGATCGGTGTCTGACCCAGCAGTTGAAATTGTCATCAAGAAACAGCTATTGTCCATTGTAGTCACACCAACTTGCACAGAGCGTTAACGCTATCAGGACCGTGCGATTTTTATCGTTTTTAAAAACTGTTCATAACAATTAAAGTATTTCTGCAATTTGTTTGGTCAAGCAGATCTATATGGTGCTATAATCACAACATTCTACATCAATTTTAGTACTCTAAAAAGCAACTTGAAATTTGAACGTAAATAATGTCTTTTCATGCATTACTACATTTTTCTATCCTTGTGTCTCGTTCTAATGGCTTATTCGTTATAAAGACAATGTTATGATACATTCCGAATGCAAACTTTCGAATGGTGATGCATAATTTGCACTATTCTATGGGCTTCATGTCACAAAAACTCATTTCCTCAATATTATCTGCATGTAGATAGATGTAGGCCTATACTATATATGCATATTACATACACACGTACATTACATGTACAATGTATGTTTCACAAGTTTTCTCCTGTGCCAATTGACAAAGAAAAAGCCCCAAAAATTGGTATTATCGCAATTAAACTTCATCAAGCATTGCACAATTACATCTCTGCGGAGAATCACAGAGAGACGATTCAAATTTGTTGGGAGTCAAAGTGTGTGGAGGGCTCGGAGTTCCAACCTTCAAAAATAACCACACAATTGTATTACAAATCGATGCGTCGCCTATCAACAAATAGAAAATATTATTAAATGTTTAATATTATTACTATTTCGGAAAGGCCCTGCCGGAACTAAGGAGCTGGCTCGTCCAAGAAGAAGGTCGTTGGGACATGGATATTTTCTGTCGTTGGAGTCATTGTTCATTGTACCGAGCGGACGCTGGTTGATAATTTTTGTATATTCTAGCAATACTGTATGCAACTCTGAATGTGTCAGTTTCTGTTCACCGATTGCAATTTTTAGTGCTCTCTTGCTAGTCTTTACTAGTGATTCGGTGACACCATTGTGATGACGGGCGAGGGGAGTAGTGAATTTCCATTTGGTTCCTTTGTCTTCGCAGAATCCTCTTATGCCTACCTTGTCCCAATTTCGAATCATTTCGCGTAACTGTTTTTCTGCTCTTATCATTTGAGTGCCATTGTCACTTAATATGAGTGCAGGAAAACCTCTAACCTCTCTGAGAACTTGCAAAAATTGATCAGCAGAGGCATCCTTAGCCAGGTCAAGATGTACTGCCCGTGAATTCATGCAGGTGCATATGACACAATAATTTTTCTCTGATTTGTTTCTGCTTAGCGTCACTTGACACGGGCCGAAGTAGTCTACCGAGATACTATAAAATGCGGGCGTGAATTGCCTGAGGCGCTCAGGGGGGAGAGGGGCTATAATAGTTGAGTGAGTCTGATGTGATAGCCTTCGACAGAATACGCAGCTCTTGACAACAGACTTTGTTATGCTGAGTCCATTTGAAATCTGTTATTTGCTTCTTGATTTTGACACAGTAGGTGCCACTCCAGAATGACCTCGTTCATGGTAATTTCGTATCATCAATTTTGCCACCGGGTGATCTCGTGGATGAATACAGGATGTTTCGCGTCATAGCTTAAGAATTCGGCGATTGCTAAGCGACCTCCTACTCTTATCAAGCCTCCATCATCAATAAGTCAAGGAGTAATAATCAAGGGAGTCAAATTGCACGACTGCCTTTTTTCCAACTTCTTGTGTGACGATTTCTGTGCATCTTTCAGAAGAGTGAGTTCGGCTCTTGTAATCTCCTCAACACTCAGTGGGCCTGTTTCCTTGTCTTTTGAGCGACAGTTTTCAATGAACCTTAATATGTATGTCATTGTACGCTTTGCCCTTTTCCAGCTTGAAATATCCGGGAGAATAATTTCATTCTTTGTTGTGGTAACTAAAGAAGTGACAACGGATGCCGATCTGTAGTTGGACGATTATGTGCTATCTGTTCTCTCGAGGTCAATTGGTGGATTGAAAAATTCCATTTGCTTCTCTTGTTGATACACCGGCCATTTTCCTGGGGGAGTCTCAGAAATGCAGGACCCGTTTCCATGGTTCACCGAGTTCACCTTAATGCCACGTGACACTTGATCAGCGGCATTAGTATGACCGGGTATGTATCTCCATTGAGTAATTGACGTTCTGCTAGTGGTCTCCTGAACTCTCCATGAGACAAACGGCAGTATCGGTACACTGTCGGTACACTGTACGGC